>CATIWJ010363811.1:0-10156 GCA_949640765.1 Croton laevigatus | reverse complement strand
TGCCTGGATTCATCGATTACAAGGTGCTGTTGTTGCTGCAGTTGCAAGGGACTCTTCTGGTCTTATAATGGGTTCAGGTACTAATTTCTTTGCGCATGCCGATACTGTTTTACATGCAGAGCTTCTTGCTATTAAACTTGGTATGGATCTAGCTGTGCTTCTTGGGATTTCGGATATAATTATTGAGACAGATTCCCTCATGGCCGTACAGGAGATTAGTAAAGGTTGTAATTCTTTTTGTCTTTGGGGGGGTGTTATTGTTGATATTATTAGTGTTAGCCGAGCATTTACTTCTTGTTTCTTTCGACATGTTCGGCGTGACGCTAATGTCTTAGCTCATAGGTTAGCAAAATGGGCTAAGGAAAATGAGTTATACAGTTTCTGGGTAGGTAGACTTCCCGATAATTGCTGTATTTCTGATTTCAATATCTCGTAATAAAACTACGAACAGGGCTAGTCATCTTTTTCCCTCTATGACGGCGCAGCTTGAGAGGGTTTTTTAATGCGACTAGTCTTTTATCAAAAAAAAAATTATGCATTTACTTTGAATAGCATTTCTCTCCATTTTATGAATGTTATTGTTTTCAAGGTGTTAGATCCAATTCACTCTGGGCTTCTAAAAAAGCCCAAAACCCAATATGGACAAATGCCCAAACGACCTAGCCCGCTCCTCCTACCTTGGCATGCAACCTACACCTGACCCGAGAACCTGAAGGTCGCCCGATGTACCACAACCTACCGGGATAAATAGTACCCTTAAACCCAAGTAAAACCCTAATTGTAACTAGAATACAACAGTGGTGCAGTGAGTTGTGGATTTGGAGTTTTTGAGCCCTTTCCAGGTTTTTCAGCAGTTTTTTCACTGTAAACCTTTAGATCTCACTCACCATTCCTTTAAATCTCAAAAAAAAAAAAAAAAAATTGCTACATGATTGAATAAATAAAGCCAATAAGAAGATATACTTCACGAAACTAAGAAAGATGCTTTTGAAAAAGGGTCAAAAGGAAAAGTGAAGTGAAATTTAGGGCTTTTCTTTCATTGACTCAGCAAAAGACCATAAAGGACATCTTTTACCTTACTGCCAAAAGATGATTACAAGAAAAGAAAGTAAAGTTTAAGCTCAAAAATACACAAAATCAGCCTTTTAATGAATTATTTTCTATGGGTAAAACTAGAAAAGCACCATTATTTGGTGGGCTTTTTGGAAGTACATTATTAAAACTTGAAGACAACTAACATAACCTTTTTTAGAGAATTATTATAGTAAATAGCATAATTTATAATTTAATTTTAAATAAATAATAAATATATTTAATATTTAGAAAAATAATATAATATATTTTATAATTTAGAAAATAGTAATTTTTTATTATAATAAAATATAAAAATAAATGAAAATATGATAAAATATATTTATTTTCTAATATTTTCTCATATATTTTTATATTTTTTATATTAAAAAATAATATTTTCTTTAAAATATATTTTACTATTTTTCTAAATATCAAATATATATATATGCTATTTATTAAAATTGTCCTTTTTCTAATTTGTTTGGTATCAATTTTTTTAATTACACCCTATATTTGCAAACCTAACCACAACTACCATCAAATCCAAATTCAGTTAAAGCAATGAGTGAAATAAAATGAGAAACAATAAATAAAGATATGATGAATTTGGTTAAGGATGAACAATTGGTTACCATTACTATTAACAAATTTTTGATAATTGATTAATCAATTGCTCCTTTTCCAATTACTAAAATTTTTCACAAGTACCAATTATCAAAATTTTTTACCAATTTATCAAACCAGTGAAAAATAATAAAATTCATTTAAAAAATCAAAATTAATATATATATGCCCTAAAAATTGCAAATTCTCAACTGAAAATTTTGTATAATCCACAGCAAATGCACAATCAACATATTTCCAACAAAAAATAAATAAATAAATAAAATAAAACCGAAACGAGATGCCAAGTTATATTTTTTTTGACGTAACTGAATGACATTATAATTTAAGCCAATAGAAATGTCACAAAACATGAGAAGGCAAAAGAAAACAATTGACAATAACTTCTCTTTAAAATTGAATCAAACACTTTGCATTGATGCAATTTCTGGTAACCAACTATGTACGAGCCTAAAATTGATTTGAAAAAAATTTAGAAAATAGGGACTTGTGGAACACATGAGAAAAATTGAAAGAGTCACCATCTTAATTTATTTTCTAGAAGAAAAATTAAAGAAAAACATAAAAACTGATTCTAATTGACCCAATGGGCAAAAATAAATTTTATTGCAAAAGGCACTAATCCATCATTCTAAAGTAGAATCAAAGACTATGTTTTTAGATGTGGGGTAAAAATATTAAGGAAAAAGGAATTAATTTGAGAGAGAAGGATGCCGATTTATTAGGAGAAAATAATGGAATGCATGTAGACAAATAAACACAAATAATCACATAATACACATAAAAGAAACAATTATCAAGAGAAAACATCAATTTAGATCTTAGATCTAGATTGACTCAATGCCATTAGATGCTAATTTGGCTCATGTTCAACTTGAATATTATTCCTAGAAGAAAACACTCAATGAAAACAACGTAAAAAGGTACAAAGGAGAACAAATAAACAAGATGTAAATAGCTCTATGGACGCTAGAATTGATGATAAACACGTGATAAAGTAAATGGAAAACTAACTTTAAATCCCTTGTAAAAGGGAATTTAAAAATCACAAATAAATAAGGGAAAAGAAGGTTTTTTAGGTTTATTGAGTCCACAATCTGACATTAAACTCCAGATCTGCTTGCATACTTAATTTGAATTCAAGATTAGAGCGAAATGTAGTTTGAAACCACTGTTAGGTGACTGAGCGCTGATTAGTTGGACGGATCTAAGTAGAATCTTGAAGATGTAGGTGTGAAACTCTAAGAAAGCGAATTTTAATTCAGATGGAGAGAGTAAATGAGAGAAAATTGAGTGTTTTTCTGAGTTGGGCTGATAGATTGTGTGTAAATTGTATATAAACACCCTATTTATAGAGATGCCTGCATGGCCTATTTTAGAGTGCAGAGAGCTGTTTCCAAGTTAGATAGAGATTAGCGTTCTTTTTTTTTTATTTCTAAACCAGCGTAGGTAATATTTTAGAATTTGAACATTTAGAATAAGAAAAAACTCAACCGGAATAGAAAAACACAGGCTGTTATGAGACTGAAAATTTGGATATTATAGCAAGGGAACACGTGGCAGCATAATAGTGTGCCACTTGTTAGCAGTTGATTGGCAGAAGGTAGGGTCTACACCATGTGGCAGTGACATATGGCAAACAACGACACATGGCAGAGACAGTCTGGTTGGGTGCCGACACGGTGGATGATGTGGCAGCTAACATGGCTGTTGACGTGGTGGTGGTGAGAGGATCGACGGACGGTGACCAACCGGTGGCTGAGATCTGGTCAAAATTCTGCTAGAACTTGGCTAGCCAGTGGTGGTCGACAGTGGCGGACAACGGCGAGTGAAGACCATGCAGTAGTGGATGTTGGCACATGAAGCCCAATCGCAGTGACGTGGTGAGCACGTGTGGGCCATATGTTGATACATGGCTGGTGCTGATTGACATGTTCTATTGATTGCACAGCTGACTAGACTGATTGACTTTGACTCCTTATTAGCTTTTCTGTTTGATTTGCGATCTATTTGACTTGAAAAAGTTTCTAGTTTGTGAAGAATGCAATTTAGACAGAGATTGACACACGAGGTTAAAAGGCCATTACATCGGGTTGATAAAAAGGCGAGGGCGGTATCCGGTTCAGGTTGTAGGCTTGAAAAGCTGCTTAAATTGGACTAGATTGCTGTTGGAATTGAGGGTGGGCTTAAACCCAATTAAGGATATTGAATTTTGGAATTCACACCAAGCATTCTATATTTTCATAGCAATGGCCGTAAATATCAATATATCTGTCAACTACATCAAGCGTCACTAGTTGATAACTTTCCAAGAGTGAAAACATAAAATCCACAGGGTAGTTTCTTTTTTTGCCAAATATAAACACAAAACAACTTTTAAAAAAAAAAAAAATTTAGGAGATAAGTGTACAACTAGTACTCGCAAAATAAGATTTTCACCTCTTTGATACACAATAATTTTAGTATAGGGGTAAATTTTGGTTATTATCAATTTGCAAGTTTATTATAATTACCATTACCAAATACCATTTTACTAAATGTCAAATTCAAAATTCATAAGCTCAATAGAGTAACCTTAGCACTTTTTTTTTGGGACTTAAGGTGCGAGTTCGAAGTTTATTAATCCCCTTTCCCAAATTCCCAAATAAAGTAGAGCAAAGTAGAAAAAAATAAAATAAAATAAAATTCAAAATTCATAAAAGGTAATAATTTTTTGTGACTATTACCAACATTGTTGGTGGTAGTATTCGGTAATGAGCAGTTACCAACCGTTTCTCACCCCTATATTTGGTGTTTACTTATTTCAAAATATTCAAAAATACTTTTGAAGATTGGATTTTATGCTCTCCTATTCTACTCTTTTTTTTTTTTCCCTAGATATTTGGGGGAGGGGGAGAGGAGGTGGGGTATCGAACCCAGGCTCATTGGCCACTGGGCAAGTTTGCTAACCACTGTGCCACCCACTCTCGTATTCTACTCTTATATTTTTCTTCTGTTTAGAAGTTCACATGTCATGGTAGATTCACACAGGTCGTGATAAGTTATGCTATTCTATGTCTAATGCTCTACAAATTTGCTCCAAAAGCTTTATAACCATAATTAAAGTTCCTAGAAAAACATCAAAAACAAATAAAATGATAAAAAAAACAAAAACACACACAAAAATTAAACTAAAATTGTAAAACACAATAAAATATATAAATCACTAACTAAACATGTAATAGACATTGGCGATCTCCTTATTCAGTTCAAGTAATAATACATTTGAATAGACCAGAAAATGGAAGGAAATTAACATTGATGCTGCTCTACTCTCTTTGATTTTGGGATGGGCTTCAATTTTGTCTTTCGAAATGATCTTGTTAATTTTTGTGAGCCATTTCTTATTTAACCAAGGTCAGTTTGATGACCAGACAACGGAAGTAATAGGCATGTAGTGTAAAGAACATTTATGGTGGTTGAAGATTAATGCTTTTAGAAACATAATTTTGGAATCAGATTGGTAGAGTTAGGAACCCAAATAAATAGAATTAAGGAATAAAGAGTGATGGAGAGACAAGATTAGGTAGAAATAGAAATTTATGCTACTGCAATAGTGAGATTAAAATCAGGTACTAGAGCTATCTAAATCTATAGAACTAAGAACAAGGAAAATTAACTAACAAAAACAAGTTAAGATAGAATGGCTAAAGAAGATCAACCCCCAGAACCCAATCCCGTAACAGAAACTATTACTCCAACAGATGTAAAAGTCCGCCCAAAATATACTATCTAGAAACTGCCTCTAAAAACCTACTATTCTCCCTTATATAATATGTTTTCTCTATATAAATTGGAAGTATTGGACTGGGCTACTAAAGTGTATTGGACTAGCTGTTTCCTATCACAGATGCTCTTCTGGTTGTTCAAGCAATCAACTCAAATGACTAAGGATTTTTCTCCTTGTAGCAATATCGTTTCTGACTGTAAATCTGTGTTACTGAGATTATTTCTATTAGCATAGTGTTTGTGCAAATAGGGCAACTCCTTGACTCCACCTTCCCAGCCTTTTCAGGACATGGTGTCTTTTGACACCAATTGTATTTTGCAATCTTTGGGAAAAAATTTCATGGAATATTTGAGCTAGGCAAGTTATGATTATCATTCAGAATAACAATTGTTTTTGAGGATATTAACGATTGCCCATATCTTAGGTTTTCAAAACATTTCTTGTGGGAATTTTTTTTTCTTTTTGAATGGCCTTTCTTCTGGAATTGGTCTGTTTGGGTTTACTCAGTTGCCAACTACATGCCTGGAATTGATTTGTTTGGTTCCAATTGAACATATCTGAGAAAATTGAATGTGAAAACACAAACCGAACCACAATTTTTCAGAACAATGAACGAAAATGGTTACTCCAAAGAAAATTTTGGTTTTGCCCTGTATAATTCATAGGTCGAATAGGTTAGAATTAGAAACCAAATGACCGGTTTAGGTTCAGGTTCAGTTCTCAGTTTTTGGTTCCATTTCTGATTCGGTCATTGATTTTCTGGTTACCGATTCTCTATGGTTCCAGTTCCGGGTTTGATTACGGGGAATTGGATAATTTTTAATCAAAATAAATATTATTTCAGTCATAACTAATTAGTAATACTTGAAATTATTCCAAATTTGGATAATATCTCCACACGAAGAAACAAATTACGTGAAGACAATCTGCCCAAGTCGTCCAACCATAACCTGCAGAAACAAAAGCAACCGAGAACCACATAAATATAGTTTTTTTTTTATTACTTTATAATTATTAGATTCGGTCTAGAATCATGTAAAACACAAAAAAAGCATTCGTCAGGTACTCAGAAAGTGCAAGCTTAGGTTTCAATATGCAAACTAACAGAATGCTCTCTGCACTTCATTAACTAGTAGAACTATATAAATTTTGGAAAATGGATTTGCAAGAATATTGTGCTGGTGATGGCAAGTAATAGATTTAATGATATCATATTTCAGACTCTTAAAAGCATTGAAACTGCGTGAAGCAACAAATAAAACTTACCAGAATAAGACGGTTTCGATGTTAGATATTGAAGCCATGGATAATGAAATTTGGAGCTTCCTTCAAACAATGATCAAACATGATCAGTGTCAGATATATGAAATACACTGTTAAAGTTTCGAATTGGCTCAGTACAACCAGTTCAAGAAAACCTTATGAATTATTGTTAAGATAATTAAAGTTCATAGATCAACGCACTTACAACTTGATTAGCATCTACCAATCAACCTGAGAACTTGGCACCATCATCTCCATAACTTGAGGATCCTTTTTAATCTCTAAAGCATACAAATAAAAACAAAATAAATAGTTAAAGAACATTACCACAAGCTAATAACTCTATACCACAACTTTTTATTGAATAATATGTTAGTCATACCTGATTCCCAATTTTCTAGTTCTTCAATCATTTCTTCATGTTGGATAGACTTGCACGGATGTCTCAACCAATCTTGACAACAAATGAGAACCTCAGCAGTACTAGGCAATAGTGAACTCCTAAATTGATCCAAAGTCCGTCCGCTAGTGGTGAATGCAAATTCAGATGCAACTGTTGAGCATTAAATAGCCAAAACATCTTTTGCTACCTTGGGAAAATTCGGATACCTCACCGAATTCACTTTCCACCATAGTAGAATGTCAAAGTTTGTTGCGAACTTTTCTGGGAAGTCTTTTAAATACTTATCAAGATCTGATGTAGGTGATGGAAACTCTTTTTCCATTTGTATAAAATAAAATAATCATCAATGTCATCATCATCTTCCAACATATTATCATCATCATCGCCTACACTTGAATCCTCTTTCATAAATTCATCCACCAAATTTCCCAAAGTTTTAAGCACCTATCACACAACTCATTTTCATCCTTCTCAGAATAGTAAGTCACGTATTTAGCTTTCAAATGATCCAATTTGTATCAAGGGTCCAAAACAATTGCTACAAACAACAAGACGTTCATTTTATTCAATGAACCCCAGTATTTATCATATGTTTTCCTAATTAGCTTGCCCATCTCTTGAATTCGTTCAGCACTACTAGTTTCACAACTTTGCAATTCCTTAAGAACTTTCATTATCTCAGGAAAAAATAAATTAGCTGTGGAATACAAAGAACCAGACAATTTGCAAGTGACATCATAAAACTTCTTAAGGAGCTCACATAAAACACTAGCATTTCTCCAATCAGTTTCACTCGGAATATCATTTCCAAATTCGGCTTCAAACCGTCATCAATGTCATCTAACATGTCAAATGCTTTCTGGTATGCTAATGCAGATTCTAACATTAAGTGAAATTCGACCTAGAAGGACAATCAAGTTGCAAACAAGATTTTGTTGCAAGGCCAACAGATGCAGAACATTGCTTGAAATGATCTGAACATTTTCGACTGCTCCTTGTGTATTTTACCACACCTCAAATTCTTTCGATCGAATCTTGAACATGATCAAGTCCATCCTTAGCCCCTAATTGGAGGATATTGCAACAACATCTCATGTGGAATGCATCTCCATTCAAAACAAATGCATTTTGCTTAATCAATTTTTTGTTTAATTGTGAAACAACAATGTCACTGGATGATGCAGGATCAAGTGTGATACACATGACCTTGGACAAACCCCATTCAACCATGCAAAAATCAATCACATTTCTAATGCTTACCCCTTTATGACTCTTGATAATCGTGAAATTAAATGAGTTTGTGCAATGTCCAACTAGAGTCAATGAAATGGAAGGCCAAACATAAATAATTCATATTTTGAACACTAGTCCATGTGTCTGTGGTTAAAGAAACCTTTTGACTTTGAGATGCAATAAAAGCAAACAATTTCTTCTTCTCATCAATGAACAAGCTATAACAATCCCTAGCTATGGTGAGTCTAGATGGAATTTTAAATTGAGGCATACCAACCTCACAAAACTCCTTAAACCCATCTCCCTCAACAAAGCTAAAAGGTAATTCTTCTTGGATAATCATCCTAACCAAAGCTTGCCTAGTCTTTTCTTGGTCAAAATGCCAAGGGTCTTTTGCTTATTGTCTTTCAAAAATTCATTTTTATATGGAAACCATTTACAAACTTCCCTCAGATGCTTCCTTAATCCAGATGAGCCACTATTGCTCTTAGAACATAATATTTTTTTACACCACATACATTTAGTTTTTTCCGTCACATTCCCCTCTGAATCAAAAATTTTCTCAAAATAATGCCAAACATCTCTTTTTGTTCTATTAGAATAAGGCATAGATAGCTTACCTTCATCAATATTAATGTCAATACGACCCAAATCATCATTAGTTTCGTCATTGGCTTGAGAATCATTTGTATCATCTCTTGGTAAGCTTGAACCAGCACCTGAGAGTCTTACATGTGATGATGATGTAACTTCATTTTGACCAGTATTTGAAGCATCCATCCTCTTTCTTTTTCTAGAATCAATCTCCATCTAAAATGATAGCATGAAACCCATATATTGTTTATGAATTATCACAAAATACCTATAGAAAAAATTAATAACTCTAGAAAGGCAGCAAAAGACAAATGCAGAAGCAATAACATAAAAGCAGCAGTCTAATTATGTCAAAATAAGTTCAAAATAGTTTGAATGTAGAAATTACATAAGCAGCAGTATGATTATTATTCAGTTCGTTGGCAATGTCCAAGATAACTTGGTGTCAGTAACAATTATTTTCACTCCTTTCCATTATTTTAAACTAAAACAAACCAGGTAACTTGAGTCTCCCAATGCAAGTAAATTAGTTATTTTAGGTCAACCCGTATTTGCACAGAAACAAACTGTTCATTAGGGTAACTAAGTTATTGAGTGGTGACTTACTCTAGTAGGCTCTAGTAGGTGTGGGCTAGTTGGCAAGCTGGTTTGATAAGAAGCTCATGAGCCATCTCAATGATTCAGTTTATGATCCGATTTGTGAATTTCTAGGCTTGGCTCATTCATTAAACGAGATCAAGATTAACGCTTCGGTTCAGCATGTTTACTTTCAATTTGGAACTTGAATGAGTTTTTATGGACCTGAGTATCTAGCAGTTCATTAAAGATTTGGTCAAAAGTTCAAGCCCAGCATTGCAGAAATTAAACAATCAAAATATACAAATCCTAACTGTCAATTGAATTAACATACAACAACAACAACAACAATAAGCCTTAGTCCCAAACAAGTTGGGGTCAGCTGTATGGATCCTCTAACGGTTAAGCTCTCCAAACAGATACTACCTCCAATTTTTTCATTTATTTACACTCTAAAAACACAAATACCAATACAACCTTACTTTTCACTAATACCAATACAAAATAATAATAAACAATTATCAACCCTTTACAACACTTACTTTTTCACCAATACCAATACAGAAATAATAATAAACAATTAAACCTATTTACCCAAAAAGGAAACGTAAACAATTGAA
>CATIWJ010363725.1:0-10325 GCA_949640765.1 Croton laevigatus | reverse complement strand
GTTAATCGTTACCAAGAAATGCTAAATTAAAATTATTATTGTTGTTATTATTAGCAGTTTCAATGGCTTAATTAATTATACGGATATTGTTATTTTTTAATTTTTGAGTATTGATGGTGGGAGATTTGAACTCTATTTTATAGACTAGGCTACAATGCACTTATCACTAAACTATATCTTGGTAGGTCTATAAATAAATTTTGAAGATGAAGAACGTGCCTTTTTTAAAGTCATCTCTGGCTACTATAAAGGTGTACCTAAACTAGGAACAGTCAAAATGATCCCTCTACATCAAGCTTTATTTTTCTCAGTGAATCATATGCACAACAAGAGTTACATCTCTGTTGATTCTCAAAACGTTCTTTCTGCCTCAAACTCTAATGTCTAAGGTAACTCACCCTTTGATCTTATTATAATGGATTTTAGTTGGAATCTCATAGTGACATTGAGATTTGTTGGACGTACTAGAGCTTCTTAAAGCTTCTTAATGCTATGCTAGTATTATATGTTTTGCTAGACCATCCCTATCTTGCCAGTATGACTGTTTTGCTTCAAGTTAATGGAAATTTTTATTCTTTTTTTTTTTTCAAATAATATTATGATTTATGGTGAAAGTGTTGATATCAAATTTCATTAAGAATATTAAAATAATTTTTTACATAAGCTAAGTATTATTACTTTTCTAAATAAAAATTTCTACATAAACGTTAAAAAAATGAACGAAAGGAATAATAAGATCTCTAATTTCCATTGCTGAAGTACCATTACAGGTCAAATATACATATGATAGCTGACATACAAAATGATTTTAGGCTGAGTACTTCCCTTCAATCGTCCAAAAAAAAAAAAAAACCACAATTATTAGTGGCCATTGTACCCTAACTATTTGAAACCAAGTTGACATAATATTAGTATTTGTAAAGGAAATGTAAGATGCCTTCGAGGTTGTACAAGAATTTTTTGTATTAATTCCGTGATATGTACATTACAGTGGCCCATATGTACATTAATTACTGGGCAGGTAGTGATTTCCTAGGGACAATGTCTTTATTGCTGGATTTGAAGATATTATCATCTTAAAGGAATAGCAAGTTTGGTGTCCAATTTATTTGCAATTTTGGTGTGAGATTTTGATGTGCTTGGTTCGTACATAATGTAATCATATTAGTGTTGTTTTCACTTATTATTAAGTAGTTACATATTTCTATAAATAAAAGAAGAAATAAATTTATTTCTATTTATGCAATATTATTAAATAGTAGTAGTATTCGGAATTGTCGATCTAAAAATAGATGAGATAAAAGCAATTGGTTGGTTTGATAAATCTACAAACTGTATCCACAAATTTTAATTTCAGAATTAGAGGATAATTTGTACCATATTCAATTCTCAATTGAATAAGTCAATTCAATTTAATTGTAATATATATGCATGTTAAGAATCTCCGTAAAATAAAAATCATATTATAAAGAGCTTGTAAGGGGTAAAGAGTAGTAGTCTAGTGGAAAGACACTTCTTTTAGTAGCTGATGAGTTGGGTTCGATTCTCATAAAATTCATTTTTCCAATTTCCGTGTAAAACAGAGTAGAGTATAGCAGCTATGGCAAAAAATAATAAAAAATAAAGAGCTTTTGAGAGTTAAATTAGGGAGGGTTAAAAATTTAGTGTTGAGAATTTGTTGGCTTCTTATATGGAACTTTTAATTGTCATGTAGTCCGCATTTCATTCACTCTTTAAGACCGATATTCTATACTAGAATGACCACATCTTTTTTCCTGTCGAGTTTCCATCAAAATCCAGTATTGGGCATTACACAGTTGAATTATTGGCAAGTCTTAGACTGGACAGAAAATTTCGGTGGTTATGGTGCTATTTATTTTGATAATCGAGGGGTAGTGAAGGCTTTGAAAGCATGTGATTCCGATTTTTCTTTTATTAACTTGATAACCGTAGACATATTCTAAATTGTCATTGAGATATATTTTTTTTTTTCTTTAGTTTCCCCCAAGGTTTGAACCCAGGACCTTTTGGTCTTTGGTGACTTACATCACCACCAGGCCAACCCCTTGGGTTTTGTCATTGAGATATTACAGTTAAATGAGTTCGTTTGTAATGATAATTTAAGAGCCACATATTTTGTTTCAGAATTCTTGCAATTATTATAGGTTCCAAGTTTGGAAGGAAGTTCCCCTTATATTATTACAGTTGATTTCTCTTATTGATGAAGTATTTATCTTTAAAAAAAGAAAAAAGGAAAATTAAACAACATTAAAAGGTTGAAAACTTGTATGTAATAAAAAAAAATTGGATACCATATTGAAACTGGAGTGTGAAAATATTTATGTGTACAAATGATCCCATCTGCATATAGTACTACTCGAGTACTCAATTGCTATTGGTAAAAAAAGTAAAAATGAAAAAAGTACTCAATTTCTGTTTTTCATTATTATTTGGATACTTGATCAATAAATATGGAAAATTTTTCTATGTGGTTCCTTTCAATTATAACATCCCAGGGGTTAATTAACTTTTACCAATAAATTAACCGAGCAATTAGGTAAACGCTAAACAAAATAAATTGCAGAATTGCTGCGTTACTCGAATCCAGATTAATTGACAAAATGGATTCAGTTCCAAAAAAATTAAATTAAAAGTTGTAAGAACATCTTGTATTAGAAGTTTGCCTGTTTCCTTTCGCTTTTTTCTTTGTTTTCTTTTGCTTTGTGGGAAATTCCTGAATTTGGTCATTTGAGAATGGTTCTTGGTTACTTTCATGATATAGGGGATCTCTATGCTGTTGATAAGACCTTAGATTCCCTCACTGTGTCAAAAATACTTATGCCATAGGAGTAGAAGATTAATTAATCAGAAGGTTTAAGTATTATTCCATAATCAAAATGAATTATAAAACAGAACAATAATAAAGGCCTGATAAATACGAAAATAATAAGATGTAAAAGTCTCGAGTTTGATTCCTACCAACTATATTATAGCACCAATTGAGTGCTAAGGAAGGGCTACCCCTACATAGTATTACGTATTATTATCCGGTTCATTCAACATTCAATAAAGCGGAGGAGCAGTAACAATTGCAAATGTATAAACAGAAAGTGAAAAATGGGTAGGTAATATAAATATTCATTGTGTATTATTGGGATTAAAACTCTAGTGTGGGACACCACGCATTTAGACACAAATCTTTTAAGTCAATACCCAATTTATTTATTTATTTGCATGTGTTTGCTATTCAATTATAAATTTCTGACCTTATAATAATAAAAGAAAAATTTATATATGTAAGTTGAGAATTTGCTCAATCAATTGTCACCTAGTTCACTTTTATATAATAGCAAGAGGACTTGTTCTTGTTCTCTTCATAATCCCAAGATGTTAAAAACAAGTTCACCTGAAATTGCTCAAACATCCCTTCAAATTAAAGAAGATGACAAGTTCTTCTCTAGGCTTCTTTCCAAAGAAAACTCCATTGCTAATCCTTCTTTTAGGGTTTATTATGGAGGAGTTAGTGTTGCAGTTCCATTTATTTGGGAATCACAACCAGGTACTCCTAAATACTCTTTTTCTCAAAACACACTTCTTCCTCCATTAACTCCACCTCCTTCTTTCTACTCTAAATATAATTATTCTAAGAAGAACAAAAGACCTAATACTTCCATTAATAATTCAAGATCCAGTAACCCTTTCTCCTTCCTTATTTCGAGAATCAAGAAAAACATGTCCACATTTCCTTCTTCTTCCCTTGAGCCAACTTCCCCTGCTGCTTCTTGGTCTTCTTCTAATCAGAGAAGCAGGTTTTCGAGCTTCGATTCACGGGCTTCGGTTGAAGGAGTAACCATTGATCAATCACCAACATATAATAACAATAGGAAAAGGATGCTTTGTTGCTTGGTGGTTACTGGTAATTAATGGAAATGCTAATATAGTTAATTATGGTTAATTAGGCCATATATATATATGCGCAGCTTCTGTACTCTCCCTTTAAATTAGATCACTATTTCTCCGTTTTTTTTTTTTTTTTGGGTTTTCCAATATGGTTCTTCTCTTGTAGCTTTCTTGAATGAACAATCGGGCTACAAAATTTTATGTCATTGATATACAATGTACATGAATGTTATTTATTAGAATATAACATTTGTTAATTTGCTTGGTGTTATATATATTGATAATATTTTAATTATAAGTATTCGACATTTTTATTAAGTATGAAATCATACCTATTCCTAGTTTTATTTCAGGATTTGTGGTTGTTGTTAGTGGTAAAATAGTATTTATAAATTGATATCCAATTTAGGCATATATTTCACATTGTTAAATTTAAAGTTCATCTCCAGCAGTTGTGGAGGGATTTGAACTCAGTCCGTTAGGACTCGAGGGCAAAGGTCAGATCATATCACCATTTTCCTGTTAGTAATTTATTGTCTCCATATTATATAAGTTACTGTGTTTTTCTATTCTATTTTTATAACAAAAAGGCTTCAATTTTTTTTGGCAATTGTAGAAAATATAATATTTTAAAAACTTAAATTTATTAATTATCATTTTTAAAAAAATATTAAATAAATATCATAATTTTTGAATTATTATGTAAATATCATATTTTAGTTACTAATAATAAATATGCATATTGACTTGTACTTAAAAATAAATATGTATATATAACTTTTTTTTTCCTGTTAAATATGTATATATACCAATATCATAAACAATAAATATGTGTATTCATCTGTATTATATCGATGAATACTAATATTAATTAGACTAAATATGAGATTTAACATTTGAAATTTGTTGATATTTTATTTAAATAAAATTACAAAATTGACATTTTAAGTCCATTTTTTTATAATGATAATGAGGGTTTTTTTCAGAAATTAATCTACTCATTAAAAAAAAAGAAATTAACCTACAAACTAATAATTATTAAATAACAATTCATAAGTCAGAATTAGATCTGGAATTAGGAGTCTCAATCACAAAATGAATGACATTAAAAAGAAGTTAAATTTAAGTAAATAGTTGGTCAAATGTTAAATATTTACTAAAAATTGCAAGCTTACCAAAGATGTTAATTAGTGGGCCACGAGAGTATTATGTGGTTTAAAGAAGATATTAAAAAGAGGAGGATTAGGGCACACCAAAATTAGTCAGACTAAATGTTGAAAGGAAAATAGGAAGGAAAGAAAATAAAGAGGTATTTTATCTTGAAAAACTAAAAATTACATGTTTGGAAAGAAAGGAAAATAAAATTGGAAGGAAAATAACATAATTCACAAGCTCTTCCTATTTTAAAATTAATTTAATTTTCCTTCATCTCCTTTATTTTTCACTTTATCCAAAAAAGAAGTGAAAAATATAGATGGAAAATGAATAGTACTCTTATATTTTTCCGTCCCTCGCTTTCTTTTCTTCATTTTCCCAAACAGGGCATAAACATAAACGGAAATGGTAAAAATAAAAAGACAAAAGTTAAGACATATTGGAAGTTGATTAATCAAATTACAAAATAATCAGTAGCGTTGCAATTGCTCAGTCTATATCTAACGCTTACCCTGTGTTATTATTAAATGTTTGAGAGGAAGGATAGCTACGGTTTCCCACCATTTTCGTATTATTATTATTCAATCTGTTTTGTTCTTTTCAAATATGCAGACTTGTCACTTTTCTGAAAAAAGAAAATAATCTGTTCGTTTGTATGTAGTACAGGTAGATAAATCAGACTTTATTCACCTACTACTTATTTTATGCCATAATTTTGTTGCATGAATCTATATCCATTCATTTTATGCTTAATAATCTGATTCCAGATCTTGATTATCCCTAATAATAATGCTCAACTACTTCTAACTAAGAAGGTTCTTGTACTCTTTGCTACCCACATATTTATGCTTTAATTTTTCTTCCTCAAGATTAGTATATTTCATTTTTCAGTGTGCTAAATAGTTTCCTAAGTAATAAACGAAAATTACGTAAAAATATGGATGATGGTACCAAGTGTAATATTATCATTAAAATTGTATAAATGTCATTTTAGCAGGTTCTGTCTGGGTACAAAATTAATAACTGAAGAGTCGATTTTAATGTTAATAATTGCCAGGAGAACAATAATATTAAAAATAAAAAATACCAAACAGTTAAATGTAATTTTCAAAGTAAGGACTCATACCCAATTGACCATTTCAATTCGGATATTATATTTTTTATTGTTTAATCAGACAGTTTTGGTGAGATTTCAAATAATCTAATACTGGAAATTTGATTTAAAATTTTCCGAATTGAACAAATGATCACCCTTCTTCCTCCTTGCTGCAATTACCAATTCTCACCCTAGAACAGTATAACTTTAACTCAAAACCTAAAGAAAACACATTGAGTGTCCCCTAATAAAGGTCAAATGAGCAAATCAAGGGCCCCCAAACCAGCTTAAATGTAGCGCACCAAAACGACCCTCGTACAAACAAAAGACCATCGTTTTTGTTGTTTCTTATGGCTAAACCAATCGAAATGCAAAAAAAGAGACATCAAACGACGGAACAAATTGTTACAGATATTTCTTTTATTCTACAAGTTTACCAAATTGTCGGCAGCAATGGTGCTGCTGACTCTTACATGTGATTGTGGGCCACCATTTTTAGTGGTATGTTCTAATAGCAATGCACAGTTCAAAACCCACAATTTAAATATCGTATCAGATAATTTAGTATAATGTAGAGTTATAACATCTGCCTCTACATCACTACATTCAGGTCAAGCACCAGTCATAAATAAGCTGATGAAGACTGACAGAAAATAGTAATTAAAAAAAAAATCTATGCTTTCTGACCATATTTGGTGACTTCATGGATCGCATGTGCCAAATAATTTACATTTCCTGTAGTAACACCGGCCATACTGCACATATCAGCATATAGTTATTATTAGAATATAGATCAGATAAATTTTATGGCAATCAATTTTTTGGATTAAAATTTGGCATTAGCATTACCTCATCCGACCATCCAGTGTCATGTACACGTGGAATTCCCTTACTATTCGATCAATCTGTTCAGGGGTTAATCCAGAGAAGCAAAACATACCAACCTGCAGTTTTGCAGATACCTAAATGCTTAAGATTTTGTACGTAAGAATCATTTTTGCTTTAGTACATAACATCTGAAGCACAAACCTGGTTTGTAATGTGTTCCCAATTGAGGGAAGAACCCAATTCCTTAAGGCCATCCTGAAGTTTAGTCCGCATAACATGGATGCGATTCGCCATGCCCTTGTGTTGGAAATACAATAAAAATGCACATCAGGTTACCAGAATCATGTATTCTATGGAGAGGAACAGAATGAGAAGGTGATAGAAACTCATAATTGTTACCTCCAACTCTTTGACCCAAAGGGACTTGATTTCTGGATCACTCAAGACAGTTGAGACTAGTGAGATGCCATGAACAGGAGGGCTACTATACATTGCCCTCACAATTGTTTGCAGCTGGCTTTTAATTGCAACTGCTTGCTTTTCGTCATTGCAGAGAATACTGATAAGATAAAAGATTGAAGAGAAAAAATTATGATGATTTTGTGTACTGATTAGTCATTACATTAAGCATAAGACAACATCCACTGTCACTTTCCATGACTAATAGAAAGAAAATTTGGGTGTGAACTCTCTATATAGTGTTTGGATCTTGTCAATAAATATTCATTTTCTTTAATTATTTCATCATTAAATTTTTGTATATAAATTCCCAAATTTGATACCGTAACTCTCAAGTATAGAATTTTCCGATGAAGTATATTCCTTTTTTGTCAAGTCAAATTTTTAGTTATACTGGTTTAGATTTTCATTTGAGAATTCTACTGAATTAAATATGACAAGCATTAGTTCAAGCACAAATATATTTTACAAAACAAATAAATTTCAAAGAATTCATTTTCCACCTCTAAGTATTGACAAATTTGTAGTACAGATTTATAAAGACAGAATTTGTGCAGTTGCGCAGCTATGCTGAAGTCAACAAAAAGCAAATTATGAGATTAAAATGGCAGTTTTTGTCAAATGACTGAAATATAGCACAATGATGCATTGAGAATTAAATGCTTAATGATCATTAATTCTTAATTTTGGCAGCAGGGTGAGCGGTGTCTACTGGAACCAAATATGCAAGAGCTAGAAACAAAAATGGAGACTATCTTCTAACCTGAGACAACCAACTCGATGACCATATAGTCCCATGTTCTTGGCAAAGGACTGAGCACAACCTATTAAATGCCCATCTTCAAGAAAAATTCGGATGGATTGAGCATCCCTATCAAGATCTCCACTAGCAAAACCTTGATAAGCCATATCAAAGAAGGGAAAATGATTCTTTACCTGGAAAATAATTGAAGAATTAAAATGTTGATCAAGAATTAGTGAAATGCAGCAAGTTGAATCATCTAAGACATAGTTACCTTGAATTGATATGAAATTTCCCTCCACTGTTCTTCAGTAGGGTCAACCCCAGTAGGGTTGTGAGCACAGGGGTGCAGCAGGAAAAAGGAACCATCTGGGGCATTCTACAGAAGCCATCAAACGAAGTGAGCAATGAAAAATCAATAATTTATTTGTATATTATAGTTGCAAGATTTGATATTTGGCAGCATTGTTGAAGCTTAAAAAAAACTGTATTCCAGAACAAAGTACATGACTCAGGCTACCAGACAAAAATTCTAGTAAGATTAACATGCATGGATGTTGCCAGTACGCAGCATCTAGCAAATGTCTAAAGCAACTCCTGATTAAAATGAGGTTCCCACAAAGTTGGTGTGCAAATGATCAGAAAAATGATAAATCAGCTACAATACTGAAAAAGCAGAATTACTACATGACAATGACATATGAGTGATTTAGAAGTCTTGTAGGCTGACATACCTTTACATCATTCATAAGGTCAGTAAAATTTAAACCCTTCATAGCAGGATGGTAGTAGTGAAAAGTACTCCGAGGAACTTGAGCATCTCTCCATATATTATGATGGCTGTAAATCATGCATACAAGACAAAATGTAAAGAACAGAAAGATGGAATTCATAAAATATTTAAAAATGTATATAACCAATTATATTAATCTGAAGGTAGTTATATTTAGGTTTTTAGGCTTTGCATTTGATTATATCTCCTTGAGATTTCAAATGCATATGTTTATGAACCATAGCAAAGCACATGAACCTAACATATTCAAAAAAAGAAAGAACTGAAAAAGGAAGGATAACCAAAAATACTTACTTAGACCAAGTAGGATCAGGGAAATACATGAAAGATTGAGGATAAAAACGCCTCTGGAACTCAGCGAAGAGGCGACATGCGCCAGTTCCTGAGAGTGTTTGAACTGCAGCAAACCTCCCTTCTTTTACAACATCTGAATCCTTACCATATACCAATTTGACACTCTCCTCTACCAATTTTGAACTCACTGCAGATGAAATAGACTCCCTGCAAATGCCCCTTTAAATTTAAACTTTACCATAACATAATTGAATTTCATTCAGCTAAATATCAGTCATGATTGAATTTCATTCAGCTAAATTTAAACAGTTTCCTATTTAACTGTGTCCCCTCCCGAAAGGAAACTTGATGACATGGCCCAGCAACGTATTGGTACCGTGTGTGTGTAATAAAAAGTAATACTTATTTATAAATTTGGTGGCTTTTTTTTTTCAAAAAGTAAAATTCAATTTAAACCCGAAATCTTTGGGTAATACTAAATCATAGAATGCATAAATTGACAGCATAGGAAAAATCGAAACTCACAAGAAATCACAACCCGCAACCTTAGCCTCCGCATCACGAACACATTGAAGAACAACGGGTTTACCTTCATCATCCCTGTAAGCTCCCTAACAAATTACAAATTTTACAAGAAAAATTCAATGACCGTATTAATATCCCCAATACATTAGCTAAAAAAGAAGCAATTACTAACCACTCCAAGGTTGATCTTGGTGGGGCTGGTATCGGAAAGAAAAGCCTCTGTAACACTGGTAATAGGATCCTTAGGAGCTGGGTTTATATGGTCCCACCATCGAAGAAGCTTGGAAGAGGTAGAGAAGCATCTTGATGTTCTCATCAACTGATATCTGTTCCACATTGTGATGTTCCTTACAGTTATTGCAGTGAATCGTTATGTTAGGGTATGAAGGAGCCGAGCATATATATGTTTTAAAACCAACAACGAAGAGAAAGAAAAGTGCCATCATCTTCTTCGATGCGCCGCTTCTGGTTTTCAAATTGCAATTCGGTGGGCTTGTACTGTTATAAGCTTTCCTTTGGTTCAGTTTTTACTG
>CATIWJ010363679.1:0-16183 GCA_949640765.1 Croton laevigatus | reverse complement strand
GTAATCTTGGATGACGATGATGTTTGAATTTGTTTTCATTTTTGTGTAATCTTTGATGACGATATGTTTGTAATTTGTGAAATGAAATTGGTCGAAATTGTGTGCAAAATTGGGGGAGTTGATTTTGATTTAGGGTTTCAGTAATTGAATATGGAATTTGATTTTCGGTTTCTAACAGAAACCGAACTGATAAAATCGGTTCAGTTTTTGTCGGTTTCATATACATTCGGTTCGGTTTTCGGTGCACTATTTCTCTTATCGATTTTCAGTCGGTTTGGTCTATGAACCGAACTGATTTTATACACCCCTATGCATAAGGAAGCAATTATCGCATCTAGATATATTCATAATTTTTTATATTAATGGGACCCTATATTTAAATAGGGTTATTTTGCAAATATAATATCTTATTATCTTATTGAAATTTATTAAATTTTTCATCTCATCCGAAGTGTTGTGGGGATGTTCTAAATATTACTCAGGAAATGTTTAATGATAAGTACCTGGGGCTTCCGCTATGGGTTGGAAATCCAAAATCAATTTATTTCAAAGCATCAGAGATCGGCTTTCCAAACTGGTTAAAAATTGGAATAACATGCTACTTTCTCCTGCGAGTAAAGTCACTCTTATCCAATCTGTGGCACAATCCCTCCCACTACATTACATGTATTGCTACAAATTACTTAAGGAGTTTCTTTATGACCTGAATATGCTTCTTGCGAAATTTTGGTGGGGTGGAAACGAAAACAAGCGGAAGATCCACTGGAAGCATTGGGACTCCTTATATAAGCCAAAGCTTGATGGTGGTTTTGGTTTTAGGGACTTTGAATATTTCAATCTAGCTCTTCTGACAAGTCAATGGTGGCGCATTATGAGTAATGCCGAATTCCCTTATTTTCAAGATATTACAGGCTAAATATTTCCCTCAAGAAGATCTTATGAAAGTCAAACTACATAATGGTCCATCTCTTCTTTGGAGAAGCCTCTTTGCAAGTCGTGAGGTAATTGAGAAAGGTAGCTTATGGAGAGTGGGCACTGGTTCTAATATTGACATCTTCAAATATAGATGGGTTAAGGCGTACCTTGACTGCAGAGTTATTGCCCCTAATGATCTCCCTTCAATCCATATTCTAGTCTCAGATCTTATAATAGCTGATAGCAGAAGATGGGACTTTGACCTTATTTCTGATTTGTTTGATAATGTAACGACAGTTGCAATCCTTCAGGTTCCTATATCTCGCTTTTGTAATCAAGATGTGAGTATTTGGGAGGACTCCCCCATCGAAAATTTCTCAGTTCAGTTTGCTTACTTTGTGGCATGTTCAATTCTGAAAAAGGAGATCATTGATAGAGGTGTAAGACATGGCATATGGAGATTAATCTGGACATCTACAGTGAGTCTTAGAGTGAAGATCTTTCTCTGAAGGGTAGTCTATGGTATATTGCCGATTGTTGTTAACCTTCAATCCTGGGGTGTTTCAATGAATGGAGACTACAAGGTATGTGGTTCTTCATTAAATTCTATGAAGCATTTATTTTTTGAATGCCCACTTGCAATCTCTGTTTAGTAAAAGGTAGCACAAGATATTCTTAATATTTTCTATTCTTTAGATTACAATGTTGATTTTTTGGATTGCTTTTTAAGCTCTTGTCATGAGAAAGAGATTCTTAAGTTGACTATGTTTACTTTATAGGGCTTGTGGACAAATAGAATTGAGTGTATCTTTGAACTCTGCTGTAAAAAGGTTATGGGTATTGCTGGTCAAGCATCACGTCTAACCACTAAATACTCAAGTGCTGCGGCTAAAAGGAACTTCACTAGTCCTAATCCGCTAGCTGTTTGGATCTCTCCTCCTGTAGCAAAGATTAAAATCAATTTTGACGCTGCTTGGAATCATCAGACACAGGGTGCTGTAGTGGCAGCTGTTGCAAGGGATTCATTCGGGTGAGTGGTTGGCTCTACAACTAGTATGTTTCCTTATACTGATTCTGTTTTGCATATGGACTTGGATTGGATCTTGCTCTTCTTCAAGGTAATCTAGATATCATCATTGAGTCTGATTCTCTCATAGCATTCAAGAGATAGGGAAAGGTTCTAATTCAGAATGTCTTTGGGGTGCTGTTGTAATGAACATTGTTAGTCTTAGTCGAGCTTTTAATTCTTGTATGTTCATGTATGCTCGACACAATGCTAACATTTTATCTCGTAGTTTAGCTAGATGGGCTAAGGAGAATGAGTTGTACAGTTTCTAGGTAGGCAGTTTTCCCGATAATTGCTATATTATTGATTCATTTATTTCGTAATATAAATACGAGCAAGACTAGTTATCTTTTTCTCTCGATGTTGGCTTTTTGAAAGAAGAGATGTCTGAAAGGGTTTTTTAATACGACTAGTAATTTTCATAAAAAAATTTGTTAAATTTTCAACTGGCTCAAGTCGGGACCCCAAAAAAATATTATCTTAGAGTTTATTAATTTTTCGAATATCAATTTAAAGAGGTTCTACTATAGTTATAGTTATTCGATTCCGATTCAATTTCACTATACTTTTGGTTTTGGCAACGAACCAAAAACAAATGCAGATAAATTTATTAGTTCCCACTCCTGTATTTTTCAATAATATTGGTTCTTTTTCGATTTTCTCGTACTATACACTATTCTAAAATTAACACACAAACTAACTAAACCATTCAAAATTTTGCCATGTTTGATTTATTGATATAAGGGATAAATACTATTTTAGTATTAGGTTTTGGTCATAAATACTATTTTACCATTATATTTTGGTAGACGTGCTAAAACGCACGAATTGTTTGGCCAAAAATACTAATATAGCACCGCGTCGTTAATTTTTACACATTTTTCGTTAATTTTTACACATTTTTCATTAAAAATTAATAACGCGGTGCTATATTAGTATTTTTTGCCAAACAGTTCATTCGTTTTAACACGTCTGCCAAAATACGATGGTAAAATGGTATTTCTGATCAAAACCTGATGCTAAAATAGTATTTATCCCTTGATATAAAGACAATTCTTTAAGTACTAAATCATATTAAATATGACATAATTTAGAAATGTAGTGCTAATATAAAATAATTAAAATTTTGTTTCAGAAATAAAATTTTAAATGAAAAATTGAATAGTTCCAAAGAACTCGAACTTTCTTTGTGTCACGTCCTAAATTCGTAAAATCAGAAATACACTTGAGTATGGAAATGAATAATGGATAATTAAATAGAAAATTTTAGAGAAACAAATGTGTTATAAAAGAAAAGTAAACAAATCATAAACATAGTAAATATATAGTAAATAACAAGCAAACATGTTCTAAAAGAAAAAGAAATAGAAAGTAAACGGATTGTAAATATATTATAAATAAGTAGATATTTAGTAAAAGCTAAGCAGAGAAAACATACAAGAATATAAGAAATAGATGGGTAAGTAATTAAGAAATAGATATGTTATAAATAGATTATTGACATCATATAAACAGGAAAGAAATAAGTTAATATTTGTTTGATTAAATTTAAATAAAGTCAAGAAATAAAAGGAGAGGAAATAAATACTCTACAAATAAAATTAATCGATAATAATATTCGATAAATATTATAAAGATTAAATAATAAATGATTACATTAGTTGAAATGATAAACAAATAAGTATTTATTGAAATAGACAGAAAACATATAAGAATAGTCAAATACGTAAAACTAAAATACTAGTGTATTAATGGTATGAATTAGCATAGAAAGTTAAAAGGAAAATTGCGGTAAATTCAGAATCAAATCAGGAATATAGTTATTTTGATTAATTATATATTAACAGTAATAAAATTTATATAAAAATAATAAATTCTTATCTGAGTACTATTAATTAAGTATATTATGAATAAAAAATCTAACTGAAAAAATTAACAAATTTCAATGACTAAGATGTAACTTTACTTTAATGTTTATCTTTTTTATCTCGTTTTTCTAAAGAAATCCTAGCATGGAATAGTCACCGCCTTATTCCTCTGTTTTGAACCTGTTTATTTTCTTCAACTCGACGCTTAATTGAAACTTCATAATTTTCGTCAAAAATACAATGAAAACGGCATGGAATCTTATTGGCAGTACAATTCTCGTTAGAAACCAATCAGAAACGGCATGAATCACGTGGAAAACTTGCTATTTCTAAAACTTTTAGATGGGGCACTGCAAAAATTCGTTCAAAATTTTGGCCGACTTTGGATGACCCAACGACTATTATGAAGGTACTAGATGAATGGTCGGCACGAGACCAATACCCTTTGTTCGCCGATTGGCTGCATTTGGTGGAGGCGGCGGCGCTAAGGTTCCAATCTTCTTTCTCAATTTTTCAACCAACTACTTCAGTTTTTGGATTATATAGTAAAAAAAACCTATAATTCAATAAATAGCAAAATAGGAGTATAAAAGTAAAATTTTGAAAAAGGTAATATTTACTTAACTATTGATCTTTAGTGTTATTTACTATAGAAAAACTTTTAAAAAATGCTATTTATTACCATTTTCAATTTTATTTGAAAATTTTAGCCTAATCTGTTATCAAATTCTCCAATTTTGAAAATATACTGATAATATAAATTTTATAAGCGTGTTTTGAATGAAGTCAAGGTTAACCCATTCGCTCTTTTAGTTGTTGTTGTTGTTGCTGCTCCTATTTTTGTTGTTTTATGAAAAAATTCAACTAAATTTAATTTGACAATAATTATTTTATTATTTTGACATCAATTATTTTATTAATATATAAATTTCAGTTAACATTTTATCTAATTATTTTATCATATTTTCTCCTTCATTTGCAGACATTACTTTTACACTCTTTTTAAACTGTTATTTAAAAAAAAAAATCTAATAAATTTCCAACCCTCAAGTATTAAACCAACTAAATTGTCAAAAAAAAAAGAAAAAAGGTATTAAACCAACTAAAATTATTAAACTGGAAATTCATGCAGACAGTATAGACCTTGATTAACACATGTACAATAAACTTAAAGGCAATTTTGATATTCAAATGTAGCTGTAACTTGGACTTATTTTGAATAGCCAAACTTATTCTGTAACGCAAAATTTTATGAGCCAATAATTTTTCAGGAATTGCAGAAAAGAAGGTAGACATATACCAATACCAAACCAGAGCCTAATCTGAGACTAATTAGGGTTTTAGGAAATAAAAAAACAAAGAAGGGTGGGGGGTGGGGGAAGGCAATAATTAGAATCAGGACCAATGTGCAGGCTATGTTAGAGAAACAACATGACCTTGTCGGTTGTTCTGCAAGAATACATTCATTTCTTGTATTATCACTATTCTTCAGTTTTTAGTACATAACCCACCCACCCACCTCTTGCTCCTTTCTTGGTTGATCTTATTGGGTTTGGATGGGATTTTAGGAAACAGAACCCCAAACCCACATATTTTATATATAAATATATAGTACCTCTCTCTCTCTATCTCTTTTACAATTCCCATCTTTCTTTTTCTTCTAAATTAGCAAGTTTTGACGTTTCTTCTTCCTTAATCCCAGTTGTGCAGTGGATTCTTGGCGCTTACGATGGTGCAATAACATCTTCATCAATTCAGATCTACAGTTTAATTAATACAGTATTATATATCGATCAAGGTAAATGTTTTATCTATGTGGGTTGGGACCCATGTATACTAGCTAGCTAGTGCTCTTTCTTTCTTTCACACAAATTAATATTATTATTTGTATCTAATCATAGCCTATTTGTATTGTATTAGTGGAAATAGTTAGTGGGTTTGTAGCCATTAATGTCAAAATCAGAATAATATAGGACAATAATCTTCAGGGTTTACCTAGTTATTAGTTCGTTGATCAGCTTTGATTTCTGGGATTAGGGTTCCATCATCAGGAGGATTAGTGTTTGCAAGAAAATCAAGACTCAGATTTACAGATCATTTTGATGGAAGTGAGAAGACAAGATAAGGGGATTTTGATGCCGAGCTCTTTGGGATTCAACCCAACAAGTAAACTCGATTCTGCCTCTAATATCATAATTTCAGCCTTTGAAGAAAGGAAAAGAGATGATTATAATCAACACCTCGATCGTCACCCTCCTCTTTTTCTCCACAATCAAATGAATCAGCCTCCCAAACCTGCTAGAGATCCTGACCTAGTCCCAGATCCAACTCCAGCTCCGGCCATGAACCCAACTGACACAGTTGCTCCGGTTCCTACCAGATCAACTTCTGAATCACCTTCGCCACCAATAAGAGTAGTTAGATACCGAGAATGCTTGAAGAATCATGCTGCGAGCAAGGGAGGACTCGTCGTGGATGGATGCGGAGAATTCATGCCCACCGGCGATGAGGGTACGCCAGAAGCCTTCATATGTGCAGCTTGTGACTGCCATAGGAACTTCCATAGAAAAGAAATTGATGGAGATCAAAGTGCAGTCCCCAGTTGTTACTACAAAAACAATAACCAAAGAAATACCATACTTTCTACTCAACTAGCCACTCCGACATCACAGCCGTTGATCCAATATCATCATCATCAACAACAACAACAAAATCAAAACCATAGATACCCGACGCCTCATGGTCTTTCATTCCGCGCTTCCAGTGCTCCGACGATTGTAATGAATTTCGGTGGTAGAGGAGGTGGCGGAGGAGGAGGTCCCGCAGAATCATCGAGTGAAGATCTTAACATGTTTCATTCAAATATGCCAGGCTACGAGTCTATGCAGCCATCATCTTTGTCGAAGAAGAGGTTTCGAACCAAATTTAGTCAAGAACAAAAGGACAAAATGATGGAATTTGCAGAGAAAATAGATTGGAGAATTCAAAAACAAGATGAACAAGAAGTGCAGCAGTTTTGCTCCCAAGTTGGTGTAAAGAGAAAGGTTTTCAAAGTCTGGATGCACAATAACAAACAAGCAACGAAGAAGAAGCCAATGTAAGAGCAAAAAACTAGTCCAACCCACCAAATAAAAGCTTGCTTATTATGTATATTGTTATTCTTAATTAATAATAATGAAATAGGTTAATTAACACTAACTCTATACTTGTGTTCTATGTAATTACGAATAATAATGCACATTAAGATGAATCTTTCTTTGCTATTGAAACAAATAAAACAAGAATAGTTGTTCTTATTACATCCTACAAGATTCCTATCATTAATTAGATGGTAAGATATTCTTTACCCTACATGGTGGAAAAGAAAAGAAAAGAGAGTGGTTTCTTTTGGTCGAGACCGTGAACATGGAAGGTATGTTTCAAAATCCCATGAATTATTTGTCACTTTGCTTTCTTTTTCCCCTTTTCAGCTGAAAATGTGATGCGTAGACATTCCGCAATCATCCAAGATGACCCCCTCCCCTCTTCTGCTAAATCTCTTTTCATGACTTAAAGCCGGATCCAACGCCACGTTTTATAATTATACTTAACAGTATCTAATATATCCTAATCTCGTCGTTAATTAGCCTGTGTTCTTGTAGGTAAGGTGCAAATTTTCTTGCAGTGGGTCATACGTACGTATGCATTTACTGTTGAAAATGATAGTTGTTTGTTTGTTGCTATATGAGCTTCATCTTTTGCTAGCTGTAGTACAATTTATTTCTGAGCAACCTTCACATGGAGGCACTGTTTTTTTGTAAGGTACATGTTTTACTTTGAATTTTGACCATCGTATTAATGAACCAAATAAATGCAAATAGGACTGAATTTAATGCACTTAAGATGATAAAATTACTGTGAATCTCAAATAAATTACATTTTACAGCCTAAGTTATGTTGCATTTCGAGCAAATAGATAAAAGACAAAGAAGAATCCAGCAGTGATTGTTATGTTTGCCTGCGCATGGGGGGAGAGAAAGAGAAAGATGAAAAGGCAAGTGGCATAAGTGGAGAGTGGACTGGACTGAAGACTGATCAGAATGCGTAAAGAAAATTTGAATAATATATTAGAGAAAAGCATGCCAAGACAAAGAAAGTTATGACCAGTACAAGGCGTCGGCAGGTTATGGATTGACCAATTTGGGTTTGATCAGCTCATCGGGATACTCAAAATTCCATATAAGATAAGTATTAAAATGACCCTAATTGGGTAATCCACCCATCATTTGGACCACGTTAAAAAGAATAAATTAGCGGAATGAAAAATTTATTAGTAGCTTCCTCTATGAGAGATCTGATTAACTCGGTTTAAGTATTTTTTTAAGATAATAATGGACTAATGCACATTTCAAATGCTAACAAGTATACTATGACAATAGAAATTAGTACTCGAATTCGGGTTAAGTAAGTATTTTTCTTAGATAATAATGGACTAATGCACATTTCAAATGCTACAAGTATACTATGACAAAGTAGAAATTAGTACTCAAACCTCTGCCGCAGCACCTCTTCGCATCTTGTCTCCAAGAGCACCGGTGGCCTTGGACATGCTCTCTTTCGCAGCTTCATACTCTGATTTTGCTTGACTGGACACTGTCTCTTCGGCTGACCTATATGCCTCACCAACATTATACATAGATTGTTCAAATGTGTCCATTTCATCACATCCTCCGTATCCCGTTCCATTCTTAGCTTCTTCTTCTTTACCGTGACTAGCTCTTGTTCTTCTCCTGATCTTGTCATGGCATCTACATTATCTGACTTCCCTGAATTAAGTAAAGAAATGAAAAGCGTCGCAGGTTATAATTTGGATGTCTACTCTTAGTAGATAATGGGTAAAGAGAACCCAAAGATTTATCAAAAAACGTGTTGAAAAATAAGAATGAAGACATTAAGGAAAAAACAAAACCTTTGGTTGGTCCAGATTAATTACCTGATGAGGCACAGTCCACTTTATTTATTCTTGCATGCTCGTGTCTCAACCCAAGGGCCCCTATTAGCATTATTGCAACACAAAACTTAGTAGAGATTCTTTATTAAATTTGATGAAATAAAGCAAGCTTTTCATATGAAAAGAACAAAAAATGTATAACTAAATTTGGTGAATATGCTATAACTTAGAACAACTTCGTCAAGTTGGTCAACCCAAGGGGTTGGCCTGCTGGTGAGGTAAGTTACCAAAGACCAAAAGGTCCTGGGTTCAAACCTTGGGGGTAACTAAAGACAAAAAAAAAAAAAACTTCGTCAAGTTGGTCGAAACCCCCAAACAATAGGGGATGCAAATGCAAGTTTTAATATGTTATGGCATATGACACGAAATGTGAACTCTCCCAATCAACCTGCTAAAACCAATTTTAAATCAGGAAAATCTGGTAAGAAATAAATGAAAAAATGAAGTTATTTTAAGACCAATCTAACTGAAAAAATAGAAAAAACTCATTAGAGAGGGAGAGATAGATCCCGAACCGGAATCAAAATTACCGTACTTATAGATCCAAGCTGATTATATATATATATATATATATGGCGCATATGAGTATGAATGAGAAATAAACTGACATAGAAAAATTATAATAAATAGCAATTTCTAAACTTTATTTTTAGTAAATGTTAAATGAAATATTAAAAAAAATTGTTATTCTTTAAAAATATATTAATTAAATATTATTTTTAATTATTGTATATATGCATACTTATTTTTATATTTAAATAATTTTGCATATTAATTAATATTATGAATAAAAATACATATGCATATTAATTACTGTATATATGTATATTTATTTGTATATTTAAATAAATATGCATATTAGTTAATATTGTGAATAATATATATATATATATACTGCCTCCGTATTTTTCATTTATTTATGTTTCTATTTTTGAGTGTGTTTTTGAATTATTTACATTTGATAAGTTTTGTAATTGTTTATTATTATTTTTTTATTAATATTAGTGAAAAAGTAAATTTTTTAAAAGATTAGTAATTGTTTATTATTATTTCTGTTTTGGTATTGGTGAAAAGTTGATTTTATTGGTATTGGTGAAAAGTAAATGTAAAGAAATAAAAAATACGAAGGTAGTATTTATTTTAATAAATAGACATTCACCTAATATTTCAATGTTTTATTATTGATATTTGTCTTTAAAAAGATAATATTTATTAAGTGGTCCGGAAAAATATTATTAAGAATTTATTAGATCTCCGAATATAAAATTAAACCATTAAATAATTTATACTATAATTAATATTATATTAATATACATGCAGAAGGAAAAAAAAAATGTAGGGGTAGGAAAAATGCACAGAATTAGCCATAAATATTTTAGAAATATCAATATTTTATTACAGGAGAAGACTTGCAATCATTACCCTAAACTAAAGAACTACAACCCATAATTAGCCATTATCATCACCTCAAGTCTTGTAAACACAGCGTAAACGGCATTATAGTTCAAAAACACTAGTGCCCATGAGAGAATTATACGGAAGAGCTAGAGAGAGAGAGAGAGAGAGAGAGGATGTTACTGATTCACTGTGTTTCCTTCATCCTCCATGCTGCTGCTGCTTCTGAAACAGCAACTCGCACTCGCCCACAAAACCACGGCTGCCGTTAGAATTGTGGCCGCTCTACTTTCCATGTCTGATGTCTCTCAACCTTCAAGCAATTGGGATATATATTAAGGGAAGATGACAGAAGGGTGATGACAAACGGTTTCGGTGCTAAAACGTGGCAGCAATGTAAAATTACGTGGCTGTAGTTGGAGATGGCTCTTTGCTGGGTTCGAGACGCGTGTCCATTTTGCAGCACCAGTTTCTTTTTTCGGTAAACGTATTGGTTTTCTACTCCAAACCAGTTTTAGATACAACTCAATTAAATATTTGAGAATGATGCACAGTTCACCTGAATTAGGTTTGTAAGGGGACGAGCATGCGGCGCCAAATCGCTCAGATTCAAATCTTCATATGCACTTTCTCTTTCTATGCATTTGTAACTAAGTAAAAAAAAAAATTAGGTTCATAATATAAAAAAATAAAAAGGTTACTGTATAAAAGAATTACTATCTCCGTTTTTTTCATTTCTTTACATTTCAAACAGCATGTTTAGGTTAAACTTTGGTGTCAATAGTTTGATGGGTTGGGTTAGGTAGATTAAAGTATGTTTAGCTTAGTTATAAAGTATGACTACTGTAGTTTAGTTATATATAAATAATATTTTAATCTACCTAACCCAACCCATCAAATTATCAACACTAAAGTTCAACCTAAGCATGCTGTTTGAAATGTAAAGAAATGAAAAAAACAGAGGTAGTATAAAGTAATTATGACTCTTTAAATTGAATTATTAAATAATTTATATGAATCAGATAGGAATAGAAGATAATAAAATTTATACGACTAGACAATCATCACCTGTCAACTCGGGTTTTCAGGTGAATTATGCCTATATTCTTAACATTATACTATAATTTTAAATCACATCTAACTCATTTCTTGGTGTGCGATATAATTCCAAATACTTTTATATATATATATATATATATATATATAAAATCCCAAATACAATATAGTACGATATAATTCTAAATACAAGATCAATAAAATGTATAATGTACGATTCATATTATTTTATAGTTAATTATGATATATACTTTTAAAAAATTATCTAAAAACTCCTTAGATAATAATTTGACAATATAGTATAAATTATTTGAAATATCAATTAAATTTTTCAAAAAAAAAAATAATTTTATTATTCTTTAAAACTAGATCAACGGTTAACTTTTAAATTTTATTCTAAAATTTAAAAAAAATTATAATTTTATCTCTATATTTTCATCTATTATATTATTTCTATTATATTATTTCATTCCTATATTTTTTAAAATATACTATCATTAACGACATTGTGTCGGTTTTAAACATTTTTCTGTTAAGTTTATTACGGAATAACTTTATTACCGTTAGTTTTTGGGTTTAGTGATAAATTGCAGGACTAAAATGCAACTTTACAAATTTAATTTAAAAAATTGGAAAGGAAACGTTCCACGATCGACCTTGCCACCGCACCGTTCAACCTTATGTCATCTTCCACCATTGTTAACCTCAACAACTAAAATCCACATGTAGGATGCCAAAATTCTTAACTTCTCTAAGAATCTAAAAGGAAAAGTAATAAAAAAAAAAAAATCCAACAAAAGAATACATAAGACAAAGAAAACCGCTGTTTAAAAAAAAAAAAAAATATATATATATATATATATATATATATTTAGGGCTAATTTGAGAGCTGCTGAAGAGCTTTGTTGTTCCTCTCTCTAGTACATAAGAGATAAATTGGAACCCATAATAGAAAACGAAATTCAGTTTTTGTGAAGGTGCTTGTCATGTCTCCTACAAGAAACGAAGCAGCGAGGAAGGAGCGTTCTCTTTTTTTAATTAAAATTGTAAAATTACATTTTAGTCCAAAAATTTTATTTTATTAAACCCACAACAAATTCTACTGAGGTAATTTGAAAGATACTTTACGGTAAAATGGTATAAAATTGACCGACGGATAATTTTGTTCGATGAAATTAAAATATATGAACAAAATTGTATATTAGATGAAAATACATAGATAAAATTATAATTTTTTCAAATATTTATACATATGTATAAGGGTGTTATTATTTCATATCAGATTGCGCACTCACTCTTTTTTAAATTTACGTCTCCTTCGTTATACATGCACTTGACAGCTTAAAATTGGGGGTAATTGATTAGTTTGAAGGTAAATTAAGGGTAATATTGCAAAAAAGTTACTTTTCAAGTACAAACAATGCACTGGACAGCTTAAACTGGGGATAATTGATTAGTTTTAATGTACATTAAGGGTAATATTGTAATAAAGTTAATTTTCATGTGAAAACAATGCACTTGACACCTTAAAATCGGGATAATTAATTAGTTTTAAGGTAAATTAAGGGTAATATTGCAATAAAATTTATTTTCACGTGAAAACAAAAACTATGGTTTGCCCCATAAATAACTAAGAGCATTTTCTTAACAAATTGGATCATTTCTTTAAGGGGATTTGACAAAACTAGTTTTTTAACAAATTTTGGAAAAATTAGCTTTCTTTTAATAAATTATATCAAAACTAGTGACCCTAAGGCAAAAAAAAATAATAAAAATAACTACTTTTTAAACAAATTTTGATAAAACTAGTTATCCGTTTAACAAATATTGATAAACTAATTACCTAATTCATATTAAACTTAAAAAAGAATCTCACTCTAATTTAGAGAGAGTATTACATTATTCATCGTATAAATACCTTAAAAATTAATATTAATTAATATCACACATTAAATAATAAAAAAATTTAATAATTAAATTTTACAAACATTTCAATTAAAAAAAATTAATTAATCATTGTATTAATGTAATTTTTTAAAAATTTTTTAAATAAAGTTAAAAATTATTAATTTATAGTATAATCTTGTTAAATTTAATATCGTATATTATTAAAAATAATAATAAACAATAAATACTACAAAATAAATTATAATTTATACTAGGGATATTACAAAAGAAAAAGTCCCTATGTTTTCACCATAATAGCATTTTCCTCCTTGTTTTTATTTTTTCAGATTAAAAACTCCCTGCTTTATTTTTTAGTTAACATTTTTCTCATTTTGTCTATTTTTCTATTAAAATAATGGTTGAAGGATCAAAATATAATTTTTACAAACTCTTCTGAAAAAAACTAAAGAAATGAGGGACTAAAATGAAAATTTGCCATCTTCTTCTTCAACCTTCAACCCTAGCCGGCTGTCAATTGATGTGGTCGGAAAAATCAACGTTGGAAATCCTCACATATCAGAGCTAATATTTATATCAAATGAAAGCCCATGAAAAGGAGATTATGAATCTATCTTCAAAGTCGACGGAAAATTAGCCGGAAGCCATCGAAATCGGCGTCGGAAAATCTGACTATTTTGAACATGAAATTCGTTTCGGCTATAGATAGGGAAAAATAATACCATCATTGAAAATCTTGTGTTGTGGGGATTCCAGATCAACCCTTAAAGTCACCGTCGGACCACCGAATCTGGTCGAAAAATCGATCGGAAAATTGTGCATTTTTGTTCTTCAGTCACCAAAAACGGTGTTTCCAAGCAACAAGATCTACATCAATCGAAAGATCTCATCGAGAGGAGTCCAGATCTAGGGGTGGGCAAATTCAGTCTCAAATTCGGTTTAAAATCGATTAAAAATTTATAAACCGAAAACCGAACCGAAAATTTGATTAACCGATTTTTTGGTTCGGTTCGATTTTCAGTTCGAATTCGGTTTTAACCGAATTTTACACTTAAAAAAATCGGTTTATACTATTTGACGAACCAAAAACCGAACTGAAAATTCAGTTCACATATTTTACGAACCGAAAATCGAACCAAAAATTTGATTAACCGATTATTTGGTTCGGTTCAGTTCCGGTTCTGTTTCGATTCGCGGTTCAGTTTTGCCCACCCCTATCTGGATCTATCCTCAATGTTGTCGTTCGACCACCGAAGACGTCGAAATGCTCGTCTACAGTCTAAGTTTGCTCTCTCTACCATTTCCGTTGATCTCTCTCGCATTTTCGACTGCCAACTTGAAGAAAAAGATGCGATCATTGCTGAATTGAAGAAGTGGAGCGGCGACGGTGGATGGACTAAGAAGAAGCAGTGGCGGTGGATGGAATGGAAAGGGAAGGACGACCCTCGAGTTGAAGGTTGAAGAAGAAGATGACAAATTTCCATTTCAGTCCCTCAGGTCTTTAGTTTTGTTAAAAGGGTCCGTAAAATTATATTTTGGTCCTTATACCATTATTTTAACAGAAAAAATAGACAGAAGGGAGAAAAATGTCAACTAAAAAATAAAGCAGAGATTTTTTAGTCCGAAAAAATAAAGACAGGAAAATATTATTATGGTGAAAACATAGGGACTTTTTTTATAATATCCCTTTATAATAAAAAGTATATTAAATAATATTAATAAAAGAATGAATATTTTAAATTGCGAATAATTAAATAAAATATTACTTATAAAAAATTAATAAATAATTGTAACCTCCCAAAAATTTTAAATATTGGTTAAAAATTGAATGGGATTATTTAGAAATTAAAATTCGTTTTGAAAGTTAATATTGTCCAATGAAATTTTGTAAAATGAGGAAATACTAGAGGGCAATACTGTCATTTTTATTATTAGATGTATTATTATTATTATTATTATTAAAAAAAAAAAGAAAGAGGAATGAAAAATGGGAAATAGAAACAGATGGGGAAGAGAAGAAATAGGGGGAGGAAAGAGAAAGGAGACCGCCGGCCGTTTAGCACCGCCACCGCCACTCCGGCGGCTGCTACTCGCCCACCGCTGCGAAGGCCTCAGTCCAACGAGTCTGATGGCGGAGGTCCGGTCGCGAGGAAACACCGGAGCGGGACGTACTCGCGGCTAGAAGTGGACTGTCACTATTCACAGTACTATTCATATGAAACTTTGGAGGCGTTTTCCGGCAGCTACGGTGATCGGACGGTGTAAGTAAGGACAGATTCGGACTCCTCTCTTCAAGGGCTTTCAGATGATGTAGGCCTTGCCACCTGAAAACACCGTTTCCGGTGACCGATGAGTAAACGGCCGAAACTTCCGGTATAGATCCCGGCTGCTCCGGTGGTCGGACGGACGATCTGAGACCTGATCTGGAATCCTCTCTCCATGAGCTTTCCGATGATATAGGCATTGTCGCCGATCTATAGACGGAATGAAAGTCGTGTACAAATTGCAAATCGGATTTTCACATTTTCCGACCACTTCTGGCGATTTTCCGTCGAGTTTGATGGTAAATTCTTAATCCTCACTTCTTTAGCTTTCATTTGACGTAGAGATTGCTTGAATCGGATACCGGAATTGAAACTTGTGTTTTCCGGTGATTGTTGGTTCGGTTTTTGGTATTTTCCGGCCAAACGGCCGTTAGTCCGTTAGATATGATCATATTTCTGGAACCCTTGAATTGAGACGAACCTGAAAATGTATTTTGTGTAAAATTTGGATACCGTTTACAGTTTCCGGCGACCGAAATATTCTGCCGCCGGTGACCGGAATATTCCCTCTGGCGACCGATTTTTCGACAGTACTTAGTCGGCATCGTTTCGACGCCCTGAACCCAAATATGAAATCCGTTTGTCAATCGGAGGCTCCGAACTATCAAAAATGTAATTTCCGCAACTTAAACTAATAGAATTTAATAAATAATTATATTTAATT
>CATIWJ010363665.1:0-19666 GCA_949640765.1 Croton laevigatus | reverse complement strand
AGGATTGCTTTCTGGTGCTTTCATGGCGCTTTCACTAGCCTTTGGAAAGATTGCAGAGAAAGGAGGAAGAGGAAAGTAGAGTAAGGTTTAGAAAGAGAGAGGCGGAGATGAATGGGATGAGCCAATGGGCATTTCCCTTTGGTTGTATTAGGTAACTGTGTAGGTAGTTCTGGGTAAAGAGGCAAGAGAGAAGAGGAGAAAAACACTGACAGGTTTTACTTATTAATACCATGTCAGCGCTATATGACCGGTTAGAAACTGGGAACCGGTTAAAATGAATTCTTTGTGAATTCATTCAAAGTTCAGCTATTTAGATGTAAGAAAATGAAATTTAGGTACCATCATGAAATACCCCCCATAGTTCAGGTACCTCCAATGAAAATTACCTGGTTATTTGATAATAAGATTTAATTTTGTGGGGGCTACGTGAAGTTAAATCACAGGGGCTAAAATGAAAATTTGACAAAAACTCATCTCCTCTCTGATCTCGTGCACCGAATTAGGGTTCAGCCTCCGAGCTGCCACCGCCATTAACCTTTGTTTTCGTGGGACCAGGCTGTCGTCCATCATCTTCGTTGCTATGAGTCCAGGCCGTCGTCGACGCTTATCTCACCGTTAAATATTGTCTCCATATTGTCTAACCCATAACCAGTTTGAAACCAAAACTCTCTTTCTCTCTTTTACTCTCATTTTCTGCCATTGCCATCAATGATCGCGACCATTAGTCAAAGGAGAAGGGAGAGACGAGTTTGTAGACACAATTACAGACGATGGAAATTGTGTGTGACGGTTGTAATCGACGAAAAACCAGGGAGAGATGAGCACACAATTTTGCGATTCTCTCTCCTCTATGCATCTAACGCTCTGAATCTCAACCATTTTCGCCCATTTCAGCCGCTGATCTCGACCACCGATCGAAGGAGCAGATAGAGACGAGCTCACTAACACAAAACCCGGTCTCGCGGTGGCCCTCTGCCCAAGGGAGAAGGTGATGCTAAATTACATGATGGTCCCTGAACTTTGTAAAAGGATGCAAACAATTCCTGGCATATTTCATTTTAATACTTAACCAAAACTGTGTCATTTTAAAGTGGAACGGTGTGTCGTTTTGTGGAGTTCAAGGGCAAATTTAACAGGTTCACGCGCTATAAATGAGTTTGTAGTCCATCTTCCATTATCTTTTGTACGGCAGATGCGATTGAAACTATTTTCAATAGCATAGAGGTTAAATAAGCCATTGGTACGTTCAGGAGGCAAAAGTTAAAAAACATATGATAGTACAGGGGCAAAACATTGTTATTAGCCTATAATTTGTTTCGAAGGTAAATTTTGCTAAAAAATTAGTAGTAGACAATTTACCAAACATAAGTGCTAATAGGCAACTAATAAGATAAATAATTTATTTGTATGATGAATAAGTGTCTAGGAAAAAAAAAAGTATTTTGATTAAGTTAAATACGGATAATTTAAATTTAATTATTTTAGAGTATAGGAAACAAACGAGGAGATACTGATCATTTACTCAATTATGACTAATCCTAACATTTCAACAACCAACCATCTGCAGAAGAGTATTAAATTTCTCATAAGTAGAGAAATGGGATCAATAAAAAATACAAAAAGAAAATCAACCTTTGAAAGAATCAGCTACAACATTGGGTGAAAAAAAGAATCAGCTACATCACCACATTTTCACTATAACGAGCATTAATTATAACATCTCCAATCTCCAGGTTGCATACTTGCCCAATTAACAGTGACATTTGATCTTCTGCAAATACCAAACCGTAGGGGGGATGTCAAATCTAAGAACTAAGAAGACTAAACCAGGACCGTGCCATAGATGGAATTTGACACAGGGGCAATCAGTAATTTATACACAAAATTTAAGCTTGTCAGCTACAGGAACCATTGTGGATCGATCCAGGGGTAGAGCAGAATTGCATACGCCTTCCAGCACTTCTATATTTAGCTGCAAAATTTGCAAGCATTTCGCATAACAGGATTAAAAAAAAATACTCTTGCATAGGTCCAGATAGAACTAATGACAGTCAGGTGTCATGTTGGAGTCGAGCTACAACTTTGCACAGACGCTTGAGGTCCTCATCAGCTCTATACTTTCAGCAATAGTTGATCCAACCGTCCCAACAAAACCAAGTGAAGCACAAGCACAAATGCTTTCCTCTACATATAAAAGTACATCAGGCAATCTCTGGTTCTGGTAAGAACAATGCATATTCATCCCCTCCACTTCATTAATACTATGTGATGATCTAAGCTTCAACCCATGCCCTGCATCCGCAAGTTTCTTAGCCGTTTCTACCACCAAGTCATCTTCTTCTCTCAGAAAGTGCAACTTAAAATGGTCTAGGTTCTTCGCCAGGTCGCCCAAGTAAGTTCCTGTCCATTTGCTTTCAGGAAGATCAGTCATTACAAAAATATGAATAGGTAGAGGACCTCTCTGCTCTAGAGATTCTAACTTCTGTTTCAAGCCCATAAAAGTGGCTTTCCAGTGATTCTTAAACTGACCATCTAACAACCTGAGCTGTGCACAAAGGAAAGGAGCCTTTATGGTCTCTAAAGCAAACTTCTTCCCTGCACTTAAGATTTCAGGAACAAATGGAAGAAATTTACTTTTCTCAATCAAAGATTGTATTCTTTGATCACTCTGTACTTCATGGATATCAATATACAACTCTGAACCCTTGTACGGGGCAGTGAATAGGCTTCCAAATGCCAAAACCGCTGCAGATTCAGATTCAGAACCGGGTCCAAGTGCCTTCAATACATCCCGGCGTGTCCTACTATATTGAATATTCTTTCTCTTCTTCAGTTGCTCATCAGGTTGGAATGAATCTAATACTACATCCTCTTCACCATTGTTGTAAGTCCAAACTGTGGTTCTGCAATCTTCATCTACACCGTATAAACATTTATCTACATTACCATTAACCCCAGATAAATCACGTCCACACATCCTAAGGCTATCAAATATAGAGGGCTGTGAATAAAAATCCCTCATGCAAGTAAAACCCTTTTCCCCAATGCACCACAAGGATGCAAATATCCTGAAATCTATGGCTTGAATGGAGGAAGGCACTAATGATGAAATGTCAACAATGTCAGCCATTGAGACATACCTGCAGTGAAATAGGGTGTGGAAGATATAAGGGAATGCATATTGGGTATTCAATTGAAAGAGCAAAAAGAACATGTTCAATTCTCTGAAAATAGGGAAAAATAATAAACAAAATCCAAACTCCATCATGTTATCAGTTTTCTCGTTCAGCTACGAGTAAATTTATGGGAAGGCTTTTGGAAAACTAAACATCAAATTGATTACTAAAAATCAAGGCTATGTCATGATTTCTTTACTAACTTCATTTAATTATTTTTACTTCTGTCTACCAGTATCACTCTTACTGGGCACCCAAAATGATTAATACAATAAATTCATTGACAATAGAAACCAGAAACAGGAATAGAATGCCAGTCCACTGTATTATGCTAATTTCACATTGTATTCCATCCTACCAGATAACCTAATTTCTGCAGGGATTTAACAAACAACAAGTATCACTCTACAAAACAAAATAAATTTGCTGGTTTTCAGTGAAGCTGAATATTTGAATTCTTGCACAGCCAACCAGCATAAAACAATGACCCGATACAAAATTCTTTTCTTCAACTTCTGTTTACCGCTTATAGTTTAAACAATGACCGAGGAAAAGAGCCAAATTTAATCTGAATTGAATTGATTTGATTTGATATGAAGGAAACAAGCGAAAACCAAATAAAGTGTTAGCGTCAAAAACAAAAGAAACCCAGTAAAATCCATAAATGAGACGTAGAACCATTTTTAAAAACTAAAGAAACTAATATTGTGAATGCATACAAAAATCAAGTTCAAAATGCAGAAACTGGAAAGAGAAACTAAGCCCACGAACCTCCCACTCTTGAGAAGTTCAATAGCATGATCCCAGACGGAAATCCTGATATCTTTAGGATTCAAAACCCTAAATTTTGGGCAACTGCCAAGAGCAACAGCGTGGTGATCCAGAACTGGAGGCACAATTAACGTTCTATTTAAAATCCCGGCCAAAAGTATCGCATTCTTGAACTCCGATAGTTGGTTGCTAAACCCACTGTGCGGTGCGTACCACAGAAATTTTTCTCCTCCGGTTAAGGCTTGGAATATGGTGCATAGTGAGATTCGGCTATTTGAGGAATTTTGGGAAATAGAATTGAAGGTCTTAGAATAGGAAGTTAAGAGAATAAGAAAAATGAAGACAGAGATGAGAAGAACAAAGATTGGGGATCTGCAAGGAACAAAGGGCATTTTCCTGGTCCATGATTTGGATGGTTTTTTGTGGAAATTGAGAGTACTGTTTTTCATAGTTTCTCTGTCTGAAGATTCAGGCGAAGAGACATCTTCCTCAACACTGTACACTTCTTGTATTTCATTTTCAGTCGGAGAAGAAACTAATGGAATTTGGGCCATTAATGGGCCTAGTTGGTTTTTTTGTTTTTTACAAAATAATGGGCCTAGTTGGTAAGTTGCTACTTAATGCCTAATCTTTATCAAAATATTATTACGGGAAAATTAATATTTCATCAATATAATTACTATTTCATACTTTATTTTGGCATAATTGTTCTATCATCATTACAGTCCCGTCTAAATATACATTTTAGTCAACTCGCCATTAACTTTGGCATTTTGCTGTTAATTTAGCAATGGCAGACATAAAAAATTATAAAATTGTCCCTTCAAGTTAATTTAGATTTTCATTTTTACATTTTTTACAGCTTTAGTACACAATTTTACTGCACCTTGAATTTTTTTTTGCCAACAACTCCACTTTCTTACTTAATAATTGTAAAATTATAATATAAAAATATATTAATATTAATAAAAAAAACTAAAATATACTAAAAATTCTTAATTTGATAAAATAAAAATAAAAAATCACTATTATTATTTTAAACATTTTTTTAGTGACTAAAAATTGTTACTGATATTTCTTATAAACATTAAAATAATAATACAATAAATATTCTTTGTAACCCAAGGGGTTGGCCTGGTAGTGAGGTAAGTCACCAAAGACCAAAAGGTCCTGGGTTCAAATCTTGGAGATAACTAAAGGCAAAAAATAAAAAATAAAAAATAAATATTCTTTGTGACTTTTTTTAAGTGATTTATTATAATAATGCGACAAATTTATCTTTATTTAGTGAATTGCATTATAATTGCTTTTTGTACAATTTAAAAATACATAATTTTAAGTCTATAACATTTATAAACTTGAATCTTTTTGTGGTGTGAATTATGAATAAAAGAAGCAATGACATCAATTAGATCTTTTTGTACTGAAGAACATAAAATGGCACATTCAAGGAACTTACGCCCTTAGAATAAATGGCTTATATGAAGATTTACACTGGTTATTTTTAACTCTAAAATTAATTTAGTTTAATATAAAATTATAAAATAATTATAGATATAAATTAAAATAATTTTTCATGCCATTTTCTATTCTAAATGAGTCAAAATAGAAATAATAAAAATAATCAAAATAGAAATAATTATTTTGATTTATATCTATAACTATTGCTTTTAAATAATTATTTTGATTTATATTTATAATATTTTTAAATAATAAAAAATAATCAAATCAAATTCCAAATTATACTTACTGGAAAAATTAATAGCAATAAATAAATAAATAAAGATTGGCAATCAATAAAAAAAGAACCCACATCAAATAAAGAATCATGACCATAAACTAAACATTATCTCAAAGCTAAAGTTTCCGTAATAGGAGGTTGGTTACCACTTTATTTAAGAAGTATTTATTAAAATTTATATTATTTAGAAAAAAAAATTTGTTTAAAATAATAATAGTGATTTTTTATTTTAATTTTATAAAATTAAAAACTTCTAGTGTATTTTATGTCTTTATTAATAGTAATATATCTTTATATCATAATTTTAAATTTTATATTCTGTTTTTACAATTATTAAGTGTAAAATGAAGTTTTTGAAAAATAAAATTAAGGCATATTGAAATTAAGCACTAAAATTGTAAAAAAGGGTAAAAATGAAAATTCAATTCAACATTAGGGGCATATTCTGTAATTTTTTATGTCTACCGTTGCTAAATTAACGATAAAATGTTAAAGTTAACAGTGCGGTGACTAAAGTGTATATATAGGCCAAACGATAGTGATGACAGAGCAATTATGCCAAAATCGAGTGATGAAATAGTATTTATAATTAAACATCAGTGATGAAATAGTAATTTTTCTATATTATTATTATTATTATCCTATCATGTTGTTAATTGTTTGTCACATGACTCCAGAAACCCTTATTTAGGGTTGTGTTTATCAAAATTGGTATTTATTGGCTTATTATTTATGCTTATAAAGTATATATTGCTTGAAAATAACTTAGCAGCTTATTACACATGAAGTCCCTCAAATAGGGGTGCACAAGTTGAACCGAAATTCGGTTAAAACTGAATTTGAACCGAAACCGAATTAAAATTCGATTTAAATCGAATTTTGGTTCGGTTTACGGTTCACAGATCTTTAAATTCGGTTTTAAACCGAAAACCAAATTTGTGCAGCCCTACCCCAAACTTTCAAATTTCTTTAATTTTGGACAAATTGATGAGCTCGTGGTGCTATCGGCAAGAGCTCGCAAAGTAGAAAGTGAAATTTTACAAAAGTTAAATCAAGAGTGAAAATTTAAAATTTAAAATTTCAAAATTTAAGATGAAAAGTATATTTAAGCCTTGGAACTCCCACCGTGTATGCTCTAAATCATCCCTTTAAAAAGTCACTATCATCTAAAGAATTTAACTTATTAATAGATTAATAAGTTTGCTTAAAAAATACTTATTAATCTTCCAGTTGGCAGTTTTTACTGTTAAATTGGTGACAGAAAATAAGAACTTAACTTATTAATCTTTCAGTGCAATAGTCTCGATCTTATTATCTATAATGATGAGCTTTTGGTTCCAAATCCCAGCTGAACATAAGACACAGACAAATGCATTGAAGTGAAATGGTGGATTCTGAAAGTACAGAAAGCTAAATTTACGTAAAGAAAACTGTGGCATACTATATAGGCAAACCCGAAGTTCAAGGTTAATATTTCAATCAAATATGACTTCACTAAGGCCCCTGGAAACATTAATAGCTTCTTCAAAATCTTGTTCTCTCACTTGTACATAAGTGAACCGGATCTGGATGTAATTTTTAATTTTTCCAAGAGCTTTGCAATTTTCAGGAAATGTTTTATCATTTCTATATGCTCTTCACCTCCATTAAATCCACAAAATTCGTGAGTTTTTTGAGAGGTGACGAGAATGACGTACTTTTCCAAAAGCTTCCATTAGGATAGACAGCTCTTTCAGAATAGTCCATTTTGAGTGTGATGATCTCCAATTTTGGTGAGCAGTTGAGCATTTCAAGCAACCCAAGCCATAAATCATTACTACTTTTACAGTCCACCACGAGATTTCTCAAATTATGATAACAATATAGAAGTTAAAAATCCAAATAATCTCTGACAAGATTCTACAGCCTACATCAAGCTACCGCCTAAATCAAGCTACTAATACCTTTAAAAAAAAGCATAAAAAGAACATCTTTATTAGATGATCCCACAAACGAATATGTAAATGAACCCGAAACAGACTGCACATTGACATTATTGTCTTGTATTAACAGTAACTATGAAGCTCATCAGCGCTGAGCTAACCTACAAGTTCTCTTCTGCAACATCTTTCTTTAGACTGCATGGATTGGGCTGCTGCTTGTGTTCATGTTTGAAGCATTGGTGGCTGGATTAGCATGAAAAGCAGATTGCCTTGAAGACCCTTCAAGCAATTTCAAGGAAAGTGGTGAGGGGCCAATTGATTCTCCTAAACTCAGTTTTGACATGCCCACCAGCTCGTCAACGTTGATTGGGCTTTTTGAATGTACTGCTGTTGGCTTCACAACCTCATGAGTCTCCTCCTCACTTGGCTCTGTATTGTATCCCGTCCAGAGTGGAAAAGAAAATGGGAAGAACACTGGGAAATATGCTGGGTAAATAACTGGGTAAACTGACTGTGAACTATCCAGCTTTGGAGGAGCAGCTTCTGCCTCGTTGGAGTTGGTAGAATCCATTGACTCACATTCTTCATCCATTGGAAGAGGATCAGGCAACAGATTAGGATTACCAATTTGTGCTTCGGCCTGCGGGTGGTTGGCAGACGAGAATTCTTGTGATACCATTGGTGCATCTGCTTGCTGCAATGGAACAGTCCCAGAAAAATTATCCATCAAATAACTATAGAGCACTACAACAACAACAACAAAAACTAAGACAAATCCAAACTAGTAGGAGTATATGATATGAATCCTTTGCTTCCATTCAGCTGTACTTATAATTAAGTTTGTCCAGGAGTAGCATATCTACTGAGAAGATTCTAAAGAGCACTCAACAAGAAAACTATAAAGCTTCACAAGAACACAAAATGAACACGAGGTAATATAAGATGACTGTGATTTGTCATATGTCAATACAGTTACGACAAAATAGCATAACCAAGACGAGTTATGCAAATGCATCCAAAATCCTATTACGTTTCCTACTTTTGTTGAATAAAATAAAACCTTGAAGAGGAGAAGAAAGTACTCTCATATGAAAAAATTGCAATCCTCAACTGACCGGGATATGAACCATAAAAAAATATGACCGTTCATGTTTGTATCCAAGGAAAAAGAACATGCTCTTTCATGGTTGGCAAAAGAGGAATGTTTATAAGAACAGCAAAAAACTAGTATCAGGACCAAAACAACATATCTAACTTTTCCAGAAATGAGCAAAATAATCATATATTAGTTTTTAAATTGAGTAGGGCATAAGTGCTTTCACACATGCATCACTAGTTCATTAAAAAATTAGTAGGGTAATGGCACTCACTTCATCAGCTATAATATCAAACAGACTGGACCGTCTTTTCCTCCTAGAGACATTGCTTTGCCTGATGAAATACTTCTGTGCATGACTGGCCACTTGAGTAGGTGTCCTTGATATAACATAATTGCGTGCAATTCCTCGCCAATCACCTTTTCCAAGCTTCTGCAAACCAAGAAGAAACATCCTATGTTCTTCTTCAGTCCATGGAACACCTGCACGAGTAATTTGCCATTCAGAAGCAAATTTTTGTGAGGAAAATAAAAATCTGACACATAATTTGGGTATAATGGTTTTGAAGAGTAGATTTAGATTTGACAATAGTTTAACTTGATTTGAGTGAAGAAGACAAGACCATTTTAAATTAGTTAGATTCATATTTGTAGAGTCCATGTCAAGTTGCCAACATTGAATTTTGAAGTGAATTTTAGAAAATACTTTTTTTACAATTAAATTGTATTTTCACATATCTGCATTCCTCACCTACATATCAATAGATCTAAGAAGAAAGCAGCTATAGTAAAACTATGTATATTATCAAATTCAAACTCCTGCATCCAATTGCAAGGTTACAGATGCCATAGGAACTTCTATTTGTGGGCATTCTGCAATGTTTGCTTCGGTAGAAATATCCTATATTGTACTTTACTTATTACGCATAAACAAGATAAGGACAAGAAACCAAAATTATGACAGACAGCTGGAAACTATGATTCGAGTTACCAGTTGGTAGCATAAATGGTGTCATGGAGCATTTCATTGAGCAGTGTGTATTACAGGTAAACTATAGTCTTAAAGATATTGATTTGGACTCAGAGAGACATTTGACCAAGAAAATAATCACTGTAGTCGTAAAGATATTAATTTGGACTTTGAGAGACGTTTGAGCCAGAAAATAATCAGTAACAATAGCCGTTAAAAAAAAAAACTTCAGTCCTCAACCTTACACAAGCCTTATACAGAAAAGGTAATAAATCTTAGAGGCTTACAGGAAGCATTCTAAAACCACACTGATAAGATTTCTAATCATGAGCAATAGTTAAGCATATCTAACATTTGCCTGAAGTGATTCTTAAGTTATTTAAGCCAAGTTTACCAACCAATCAATAATAATGAATGATTTTTGCAAGTGTAACCTTTCTCTCTCATCTCAAATTATCATGTCAACACAAAGCGGTTGGTCCTCAAATTATGTAACAAGAGCCAAAAGGTCAAGATCTTAATAATTTCCATGAACACAGTCCAAATGATAAGTGGAATGAGATGTCTAATGTGAACCTTGATTAACTAACTCCACTCAGTGCCTCACTGCAGAGGACTAATTTCAAAATATTGCCTAGATTCAGGAAGTATGCATGCATACATACCTACTTATGTTTGGGAATCAATTATAGCATAAATTAAAATCAACTAGCAGCTGTTTAGGATCAGCAAGTCTTAGGGCATTGGACAAGGTAAATTTTTTTCTTTTCCTTTTTCACTGACCACTAGTAGGAACTTGTAATGAGCCCTCCTCGTTTCAGAGTATTACCTCAGTCCAGATTTGGGTTTGGGGCATCAAAATCAGATTGGTAAATGAGAGGAACGAACTATAGGTAATCCAAAAAGGTTTTTGCTAGCTCCCTACAATAACTACCAGTGTTCCAAGTTATTTCAACCAAGTGATCTAGCTTCGATCCAAAAGTTACAATTTTGAGCTTTTACAAGATAAAGATCTCTTTTTAACTTTTTTCTAAAAACATAAAATATTTACAGAAGTTCGTATCTGCTCCATTTCAATGTCTAATCTCAATCACTAAGTACCATTATCAATTGAATCAAAATTAACTATCCAATACACAACAGCAAATCAATATCGTATGTGCATACCAAACAATGATCCAAATCCAATTATAAAATGATTATCCCCCAAAAAAAAAAAAGTTAGCTTTTTAGGTAAAGTTTAAATTTGCAACAGAAGTAAAAGAGTAAGCATATCTATAACCTTTCTTTCGCTCACGGCTCGAAGAAGAACCAGGAACGAAGTCCTCAGAAGCATAACCATCAGCAGCGGCGCCATGATCGAGTGTGTCCCCAGGTGATCCAGGGTTGTTGGAGCCGGAAGCAAGACCGCTACCCAGGTTAGATGATCCGGCATAATGGCTCAAATTACCCATACTAGCACTTTTGCGGATTGACCCATCGGTCAATCGGACCCCGAAAAGCTTGACCCCGCGGTTAGGGCAGGTCCGGGAGTTGTGGCCGTTATGGCTGCAATGCGAGCACCGCCTAGTCATGACTGAATCGGGTTGTGGATCAAATAGATTAGGAAATTGATATGATTCGGATCTGAGAGGATCCGAATTTCATGGCCCTTAGAATGGCAATGTTTTTGCTCTGGAGTCTCCTGGCTATGGCAGGAGAAATGAAAATTGGAAAGAAAGACTAAAGAAAGAGGAAATATTATATCTTTATATCCAATTCTAATCCAATGTTCATAATTTAGGTTATCTTATCACTAGTCATTATGGAAAATTATTAGATGCTTCGTAGTATTTGATCCTCTGTTCTAAACCGCTGATCTGGTCAACATTTTGAGACTCGGTTTGACCTTGATTGATTGTCTTGTCTTTGACACGGTTCCGTCCATTTCGGTTTTTCTTTTATTTTTAAATTAACTTAGGCAAAAAATATAAATTAAAACCTCTTTTTTTTTTTTTAAATTAAAAAAGGAAATAGCTACACAATTGTATTTAATAAAAGGGATATTATAAAAAAAAATTCCTATGTTTTCACCATAATAACATTTTTCTCCCTGTTTTTATTTTTTCGGACTAAAAACTTCATGCTTTATTTTAATTGACATTTTCCTCCCTTCTGTCTATTTTTTCTATTAAAATAATGATATAAGAACCGAAATGTAATTTTACGAACCTTTTTGACAAAACTAAAGAACTGAGAAACTGAAATAGACATTTGTCATCTTCAACCTTTGATGACCGAAAGTTTTGGTTTTAGCCCTTCTTCTCTCTCCTGTCGACACCACCGCACCCCACGACGACCTCTGACCAATGAGCGAGAACCATCAAATGGAAGCCTAGTCAACGGTAACTTCATGGTGACCAGAGATAGTAAGAAGTATTAATCATTCCAACGGCAAATACAGTGGCTCGGGTGAAAAGTTAGGAAGTTGTGAAAGGCACACAGGCGGACAAGAGGCGCTCGAGATCAACTACAATGGTTGGATTCTCGAGCTAGATCCACTTGAACTGAAGGGATGCCCATACTCCGATAAGGAAATTAGTGTAGGCGCAAAGGAAAGAAGCGAGAAGGCTCAGAGGAACCAAATAGAACGCGGTGATGAGAGACGAACTGAAGAAAAAGGCGATCTGAGCAGCAATAAGAGAGAACCATACTCTAAAAAATGCACCGAATCTGATGCTTAGAGATCCAAGATATAAGTTACCATAAGACCAAAAGTCATACAGTCGACTAAAGATGATATATACGGTCGGCGGCGGTGTCGGCAGGAGAGAGAAGAAGGACTAAAACCAAAACTTTCGGTCATCAAAGGTTGAAGATGACAAATATCTATTTCAGTCCCTCAATTCTTTAGTTTTGTCAAAAAGGTCCGTAAAATAACATTTCGGTTCTTATACTGTTATTTTAACAGAAAAAATAGACGGAATGGAGGAAAATGTAAATTAAAAAATAAAACATGGAGTTTTTAGTCCGAAAAAATAAAGATAGGGAGAAAAATATTATTATGGTGAAAATATAGGGATTTTTTTTATAATATCCCTTAATAAAATATAAATATTGACTGTATTTATTTCTTGTGATAAATTTTATTTTTTAAAAAACTAAAATCTGGAACTCTAAGGATTTAAAACAATTACAAAAAATGTTCGGATTTAGAATTCGAACTACCAATCACTACAGTTTGAGAAACTTTCTTTTGTTTATTTAGATAATCATAATATATCTTCACATGTGCTAAAGGACACGTGTACGGCAAGTGAGCTTTCTTGGAAGCGTATCGTAATCTTTGGTTCAAGATCAAAAGGGTGACTAAAAGAAGATACAGTTAAAATATGATCCACGTGGATCATGCATGTTCAAGAAGGGGTGGTTTTGGCATATTCTAGCGTACAACCACATATAGCATATGGCATCTTAGGGTCATTTGTACCATACATTCAACGGTCAAGGCTTGAAGATAATTCACCATATCATAATCATAGTTCAGATACATGACTTCACAGACTTTTGATCTTATATAGGTTCGGGTGGCAACGGTTCTATAACTTCCGGTTTACGGATATAGAACCGGCAGATCGTGAATCGAGAATGCTGGAGGTTCGTTCAACGATTGTGGAATTGCTGTTCAACGATTTTAGAAGCATCGTCGGTTTTAGTTTTTTAACAGTTCTTTAAATAATAGTTCCGTATACTTCTTAATGGTGTGTTTTCCAATTTTTTTTTTTTATTTTCAAATGAAAGTTTTAAAAATCTGCTAAAAAAATCATTTCTAATTAAGAGATTAATGACCATTATAATAATAAATATAATGGAGAGAAAAAGAGAATAAAGAGTTATAAGAACACAGGAGGAGTATGTGGAACTGAGATATGAGACAGAATTTGTGTGATTGATATGTAGTATATTTTTTCCAAAATATACAGAACTACTCTGAATAATGTTGTTTTGTGATAATTCATGGCTTGAGAGGAGTATTTTTGCATAAAAATTATCCAAATACGTGGAGGAATTTCGGTTTAACTTTTGGTTTCAAACAATTACACTTTTCAAACGACTATGATTCTAAATTTGAATTGGTAGATTCAGGGTGGAGGTAATGTGCCTAGAGTGGCACATGCCTACCACCCTCAAAATTTGAGGAAAAAAAATAAATAAATAAGACAATTCGCTTGATGGTTTCTAGCAATAATAACTTATTTGACCTGGAAGATGATGACTTCATTGTTGTCGGATCTTTAAGAGTATCTTCAATACAAAAGTGGATTATTTTTATCCACTTGCTATGTAAGAAAAATAAAAATGGAAAGAGAACATATTTAATTGTTAAGTTAACATGTCAATATATATTGTCTAGCAGACTCTTCAGAAATAGAAGATTTACCAAACAATGTTCAAATTAATATTATTATGTGACTGATTACATATTAAATTATGGACCCGAAAAATAAAAGAAGATTGAGAATAGAAAATATTAAATCGAACATAACTTTTGAATACGAATCTCTATAATAGATAAATGTTCAATCCCCCAACCTTTTACATTTTTCATTTTACTTAACACGTAAGCTGCAATTTATATTAGCAATGGAGATGCACTAACTATATTTCATATTTCACATGTAAGTAGTTGGTGGGATACTGCTAATAAAGCCCAAATTAAAATAATATATAAGTAAATAATCTATTGTAAAATAATATATATCTATTAAATTTAAAAGTGTAAATAATTTTTTGGAACAAATAGCTTGTTTTTAAGTCAATATAGAATAAAATTTTTCAACATATATATTATTTCTTCCATGTGAAAATTTAACTCATACTTTACCAATTAATTTTAATTTTGAGGCACAAGGTTAGTCCAAATGGAATATGACACGACACGACCAGCATGCATAATTTATCTTCCCCATTCCCTGCAACTCAAATTAAAAGAACTAATCTTAATTTCTATATATGATTTTGCTTTGTCAATAAAAAAAGGGAACATCTAAATAAAAATCCAAAAGCACTTCACATTATTTCACTAGCCAGGTCCAGAATTGTACGGAACAGGAATCAAGAGTAAGTGCTGAAATTCCGAGTGATTCAGACATGTCCAGATGATTTGTTGGCAGAGTTTCATTAAAATTTTAGAATACTGCCAATGTTAGTTAGCATCTCTATTTTTAAGATTTGGTCAAATCCGTTTATTTTTAGCTAATACTTAAATGATTTTAGAAGTTTCAGTAAGAAATCTTTTCATTTTAATTTAAGTTTCAGTAAGATTAGGTCAAGTTAGAAGCAACAAAGAAACAACAAGATCATCGAGTGCATGTGAAATCTACAATGAGTTTGATCAAGCTATTCCTTGATGAAGCTTCAGCAATGAAATGGAAACCTGCTGCTGATGGATTACTGTAATTAGTTCATATGGAATACCACCATTCTTACTGGAGATAAAAATGGAATAAATTATTTGTTGTAGGGCATTGTATTAAGTTTATATTAAAGATTACATCTTTAATTATGTGACATCATCTCTAGATATAAATCTATAACTGTAGGCAACAATGTAACCATATTCTTAAACTTAAAACCATATACTCCCAGAGCCTTATTAGTTTTTAGTTAATAAGTTAGAAGGCGGAGCTACTGGTGCTCTCTCTTTGAAGAATAATAGAAGATGATCATATACTGTTAATATATTTGTATAGTAAGGGATTTTAAAAACAAAAATATTTGCTGAAGTTATTAAATAACAAAAAAAAAGTGATGTTAAATGTTAAGGCAGCTCTCTCGGACATGATTATTATTGAAAAGAAACATCATAAAACCTTGCAGTCACAGTAACGTCTAAATGCTAAAATGATCTATCAGAAAATGGTAAATACATCTTACGCACCATTATGTACAAAAGCCCGTTCAAGAGCTGATAACAATGCAAGAAGGTGCAATCTCAGATAGTCAGGCAGTTCTTACCACTCATCCATCATTCTATGAGCCATATGTCATCCTAAAACGCTCTTTCAGGTAGTCCCCGCTACGAATTGGAGGATATCTGTGAATATAGTCATATAAATGTTATCCCCGGTTTGAATTATCCAAAAGAGCTCGAACGCTCCTCTGTTATGAAGCAACCTGTAAATTTAACTTGCATTTGAAAATTCTTCATGCAAAGCACATCACAGTTGGTCACTAAGAATTATGAAGGTAAGAACAGCTTTACCAGCTAAATCAAAGAGAACAGTGTTTTCTACTTTCTAAAAGTTATTTTCTGATTAACAGCTGAAATTAATGTCACTACAAACTAGCGAAACATCAACTAAACTATGAATTAATTTCAACCAGCAGGAATTGACTATATGGGTCCTTTTCCCCCATTTCACCAGGTTCAGAATTAGTAACATTATCTCACTAATGAAGAATCTATGTACAACATTTCTCTAAATAGCCTATGAGCAAACTGTCATGATATTTCTGTGGTGAGATAAATATTCATGGCTGTGGTGGCTATGGTTTTTAATTATCATTCAAAATCGAATCTGCCAAACTTTTGTGTGCTAGGTTCACAAAAACCCGAGGGATAAAAATATTGGTATCCAAATGGATAGAGAAGAGAATTACTTTGGGGGGCAAGATTCACTACAACAACTCTCCAAACATTGCACAATGCAGTCTGGATTCGGATCAAAGAAGAATGCCACCTGCAATATTATAGCTCAACTATGTCAGTCAACAACACATCTGGAAACGGCTGACGGAAAAAACAGAATTAGATGGGAACAGCGAGTTCAAACATTCTTTGAGAAATAACTCAATTTGACGTGTCACATATTTAAAAATATATTAACATCTTCTGTTTCTCCAAATATTTGTTTTTTCTTGTGATTCAAGCACAAAAGAAACATTCAGCACTCAGTTGTACAGGGAAAAATAATTGCATCAAATTCCAAGTGCCAAACAAGATATCTGATAAGATCTCAATCCCTCCCTACATCCATCAGCAAAAGTTTCAAAGTTGAACCTTTTCATATTTCGCACAAGAGTTTTGTCGTTAATTGATATGGGTTGCTTAGTTAAGCTAAGTTCAACATACTAGAAGCATAACTAGAGTGGCCATTAAAGAAAAAGTAAAAATGAATCAAGAAGGTAATTACAGAGTAGCGTTCTTGTCCTTTTGGCATCACTCTGTGCAGCGTGGACCTACAAACAAATGAAAAAACCGAATATATAAATTAAAGTAAGACCGCAGTTGGAGAAACAACCAATTAAGATTAGTAATTACCGAAACAAACAATTAGTCCACCTCCCTGTCATGTCCCCAATGTTAACTATGAAAGCTCTGCAAGTTCAAATTTGAGAGCCAAGAATGACCAAGATAACATGCAAATCAAATTGTGCCATTAGAAAATAATTGAATTGAAAACTTATATGCATCCTCAACATATGAACAGCATTAAATCTTTTATCCAAAAAATTTTCCATATAAATATGAAATTATCAAGTAGCCACTGATTACCCATGCATATGTAACACATTTTCCCATGTTCGTGGTTCCTTGAATTTTTCACGGCAAACCTATCATGAACAGAAAACCAAATTCAATAGCACTCTAAGTCTTGAACAGCTGCTATTGAGTTTCAGAAAACTAAGAGTGTGTGTAAAGAAATATGCACATGCCTGAAGTCCAGGCACCCCATCAGTCACCAGAAGAGTGATCATTCCATAGTCTGAATGTGCTGAAGCACCAAATATTTCTTCCTCTGGATTTCCCAGCTCACCTGCGTTTATAAAAGTTCCTTGTGAAAAGGGTGGTTCGAAAGTCTTTTAGTATTACAGCTCTATATTTTGGGGTGTTGTTCATTTTTTTGGTTGGGAAAAGCTTTACAATTTTCATTGGCTTCCCTGACTCAGTGTCCTGGCTAAACAACTGATGGGACGAGACATGAGACAGATAGTGTCTTCTGATTCTAGAGTTCTTAGCATACCCCGAGTTGCATCTACTTTCAAGTTTGAGGATGAAGGTAAACATAGAAAAATGAGATCCATCTTAATGAAAATTCAGGAACAGAGGTGGCATGTTGATTAAAATAAATTTATCTAGAGTACATTTTTCCCAAAAGAAGGACTGCAAATAAACTGGAACACTGTTGAACATCTGAGCCTATTCTCCAACTTGAGCTTTCCATCCAATCCCGAAAAGCTGTTAAATTATTCCAAGAAAGATAAGAAGACTAGGAAGGAAAAGAAATTAAGCGAACCTGGATAATGTATGAGTCGAAGGAAGCCATCTGGGTTGTCCAAGGCTCCCACTTTTTCAAAGTAATGTTCATCCAGGTTTAGAGCCAAAGCAATCAAAGAAATTAGTCTTTTTGCAGCAGACCTGAGGTAGCATTAAAAACCAAATAAGAAATACTAGTGGTTAACAACTCTTAAAGTCTAAAATTGTCTAGCATTCAGAGACAAAGAAGAAGCTACATGCATCCCACTGAAAAACTACTCCTACCCACTACAGAAATTCAAATCAAAATTCACCTTTTTTCTTAAAGTGTATCCCTAGCAATATATGATCAAGGCATCAAAATCCAGTTTGAATTTCTAACTCAAATGAAAATTTTCCGACAGATATATGCAAGATGATAAACCAAAGGAATTTGGGATCCGAACTTACACAACTTTATAATAGTAAGCCTCAATTGTGGGTCTCCAAGATGGGAGAAGTTCTGAAATTTCATAGCCAAAATAACAACCTAAGTAAAGCTCAAACTAGTTTTACGTTCGATAACTGATACCGATCAATGTCGCATAGAATACCTTCAGAGGGCCACTGGTTGAGATGAGTGTTTTTCTCTAAAGGGCCAACATAGAAGCTTTCTTTCGAGTCACCTGCTTGATTACAAATTTTGTGTTCCATTCTCTATTAGCATTATTCCACTTCAACCATTTAAGTATAAGAAAGAAAATGACCAAAAAGACGAAACCTTTGGAACTGGAAGAAGGATCGAGATTCTCAGCATACAATGGCGTGTAACCTCTATGCTCCTTGCGAAGCAACCTCATCTTCTGGTCCAAAGGGAGTGAGAAAAATTTGCGGCTCCCTTCGAAAACACCAGAGAGCAACTCTTCCTCGACGCCATGATTCACAAGGTAAAAGAAACCATGCTCCACACATGCCTGAGAAGAAGCAATTCAATTCGAAACCATTCTCTGAGAAATTCAAACTAGGAGGAGGAGAGTGAACCTGTCGGATTGTATTAGCAATAGAGAAGAAATCACGTAGAGAGAGGTCTACGATAGGGAGTTTCGCAGCTTCTGCCATCTCAACTAATGGTGTGTTTTGGATAAAATGAGGGTGTAATAGCGATAGAGAAGGGACTAGTATTCATTTTACACTCTTGTTTTGGATGGAATTAAAAAATAAAATAAATATGCACTCTTTTCATTCCATAAAAAATTAGCACAACTAATTTTCATATTTTTTAAGAAAAATTAGTTATTATATTTATACTATAACTAACAATTTTTTTCCCCAATTCTACTCTTATTCATTATTTCTTATCCAATATAATTTTACTACCTCCGTTCCAATAAAACTGAGACTTTTACTATTTATCATAAAATTTTCTCAATTTTTTTCTTCCCAAAATACCCCAAAAAAGTAAGAAAGAGAAAGTAGACAAGAAGAGACAGCTAATGACATCTGATAAAGTAGACTCTGACGCGGACAAGGAAAAACGCGCGTGTGTCAGTGGTGAAAAGCCTTATGGGAAGGCGGGAATTTTCACCATAGAGGCGCTTTTATATTTTGGTTGCATCTTGAAATATATGGCGGGTTGTGGTAAGTAAAAGGGGAAAAAAAGTGCGGCGAAATGCACCCAAAATTTTGCCCCTGTTCCCCCCCCAAAATAAATTTGTTTGCAAAATTTCAAAGTTTGGTGTATTTTAAATCATAGAATTCTTCTCCCCTATAAA
>CATIWJ010363576.1:0-10806 GCA_949640765.1 Croton laevigatus | reverse complement strand
GCATTTGTACTACTCCTTCAATTGTGCCTGCTTGTGACATAGTCCTGTGATCAATCTCTTGAAAAATAGAGACAAGTTCATTATAGTAAGTTGGTAGAGGACGACCATTCTGCTTGGTAGAAAAAGATTTTTGATTTAATTCAAAAATACATGTCTCATCCGATCCGTCATAGAAGGTTCTAGATACTGCCTCCCATATTTCTTTTGCTGTGGAAAGACGAATAAATTGCTGCATCAATGATGGGCTCATCGAGTCAATGAGCCAACTCTTGACTCGATGATTTTCGGTTATCCATGCCTCCAACTTCGGATCTCCAGGTGCTGGTTTCTTCGTTTCTCCAGTGAGATACCTAGCCTTGTTGCGAGCGCCAATCCGCATCTCCATAAGTTGGGACCATAATGAGTAATTAGTCTCATCCAGTATAATTCCAGTTGGAAGTGCAGAATTGTCTTGATGGACAATGATTTGTGGTACCGAAGTTGTGGTTGATGTTGAAGTTGAGTTGGTGTGGTGGTTGGGTGCGAAGTAATTTCCATTTAGAATAACAACAAGAATAAACTAGATTCGAAATATAATATTCAGAATACAAATACGAAGAAGAAAGGGACAAAATTCGTAGAACAGCTTTGATACCATATTAAACAAATCAGTATATAATTTTTTGTATATTTTATTCTTCTCTACAGAGGAATATATATAGGAATACAAGTATAGAAGGCAAGTAATTCGTTGCCTTAATTACCGTAACAAACACAATCAATTATCCTAATGTTTAGCCTAACTAATAGCTATTCTAATTTAGAAAATACAGCTCGTGTTGACACATTCTTATCTCTCACTCCATCAAGCGATATTGAAACCTCACGCCCTGCCCCCATTTTATTCTTCTTCTTCTTTTGGCTAATGTACGAGTTATGGCCTTTGTAGGGTATAAATTAATTAGGAAGCTTGACGTGGGTTTTATAGCTGCCTGGTGTATGAGAAGAAAGGAAGGGAAAAGACAGTTTGGGGAATTGGGGTTCGTTCCTCTGTCTATCACAGTTGCTTTCTGGTTGATTCGCTTATAAAGTTCTGTTTGGCTGGCGTGAAAATGTCAATGTTCACACACTGTTTGCTTGCTGAGTTGGGCTGGGCTAAACCTGATGGGCCTGACTTTGTCCCCCTTATTTTCTTGTTTGGCACGAGATATTTGGATTGAGGTCTAATTTAGTTCTTAAACTTCATCTTAATGTTAGTACTTTTTATTTTTAAGATGAAAAAACAAAGCAATCCCAAAAATCATTTAAATGGATGTATTCAATCATGACAATTAATAACTTTTAATAATTTTAAAAATAAGCTGGTATTGGATTATGACTTTTACAAACTATATAAAAGTCTTCATGTATTGAATTGCGATTTTTAAAAACTTTTAATAAAAACTTTTAAAAAGTCTATAAAAGTTATCCGGTATTCAATTATAATTTTTATGAAGTCATTCAAAGTTTTTAAGTATTCATTTTAAAAAGTATTTTTACAAATAATAGACTTTTAATTACTTTATATGACTTTTTAACTAATAATATAAATATAATAGTGAATAAATTTTCTTTCACTTTTGTATAATTCTTTCACTTTTGTATAATACTTTCACAAACTTTTTTTAGGAGAATTCTATTTGTTTATATGACTGAAAAGCAGAATCACTTACAAGGCAATGATTTCGTCTGTAAGAAACTCATTATAATCACCAAGACTAAAAGTATGATCCTTTAATGGCGTCCTTCCTTTACTCCTCCTTCCACCACCCTTCTTCTTCTTCTTCGAATTATAACCTCTTTTTTTTAACCAATTGCTTCAAATGCCAAGATGATTAAAAAGCCTTCAATGGCGTTTGCATATCTGGGTTTTGAATATTTAAGGATATCAAATAAGGAAATGCATAGAAATTGATAGGCGTTACAGAAGGCATAAAAAAAAATCTAAAACTGTGTTCTTGTGAAGAACATGAAAAACATGGAATCCAGCACTACTATATCGTGACCACCACAGACGGTTGCCAACGATTGCCGGGCTAAGTGACGGTCTTTACCAGCACTTGCCCATCTCCAGCAACGAACGCCTGTCGTACAAGCTCGCTGCGGCACTACGATCCTAGGAAATGGTGCGGTTGATTTATGAAGTTCAAAAACGTTTTCAATCTTTTTTCAAGGCGCATATTTTTCATAGGCATCGGAATCGGTGGGGCCAACGGAGACCGAGAATTGCACGACCACTAGCATTCTCGTCTGACGGCAGCGTGGGTTGTTTTTGGTCTGACGGTTGTTCTTAAGATGTGGTGGCTAAGGTTCCCCGGGGAGGAAGATGATGAACTTTCATGTAAAGTTCCGTCTTAACCCTTGAAGCTTCATGTTTTACAATTAAGTCCTTCTGGGATTATACTGTAAATAATATGGTTATTTATGTGCCCACATGTAATTAAATTATTATTATTATTATTATTATTATTATTAAAAACATTTTAATATAAGACCTACAATTATTTGAAAAATGTCTTTCAAATTAATTTTAGAATTTTTCTAATAATGTTAGAAGAAGAAATTATAAAAGAGTTTGATTTCTTGTTAAATTATAAAATCATAATTTGATTATGAGATAAATTAAATTAGTTTATTATTTATAATTTGATTATAATTAATTAATTTAGTTTATAAACAATTTAACAAATTTTAGAATTAATTAATTTTAAGCATATTGATGAATTGAACAAAGTTTCACTATTTGATAGTTAATTATTGTTGAAATATATTTTTATTAAAAAAATTATAATAAAACCTTAAAAAGTCTATAAAAGTCTTTCAATGTCTATAAAAATTCATCAATGTCTATAAAAGTATTTAAAAGTAAAGTCTTTAAAGTTATTCAAAAATTTTAAAAACTCTACAAAAGTCTTTAAAAATCTAAAAAATCTATAAAAGTCATTTTTAAAAGAAAGTCTTTACATGTATTTAGAAATCTTAACTGAATAGACCCCCTAAATGTTACGTACGTTGCAGGTTCAGATCTTCTTCTACGCTTGGATCTAGAAAATTACGATTTCGATCTGTTGTGATCTTCGGAGGATCCACCACCAACAACACCGGTTGAAATAAGATATGCAAAAAGTGGTATCCTAATGGGATGGGTGTCTTCAAATGGGGGATCGAAGATGTATATGTTGGGCGGTGTGAAGAACATATTTGAGTACTTACCCAAAGTCTTCCAACTCGATACAACCGGAGGAAGAACAAGCTTTAAGGAAACCAAATACTATCTCAAATATGCCAAAACCTACCATTTAGTGGTAGAAATTGAAGGTAAGATATGTGTTTCTCCAACTTGCAACCGTTGGTAGACCCGGAGTTCCTTTTTATTAAGAATTTGATCCAAACTTTGAGTGTTTTAATTTTTCTTCTAAAGCTGGTTCTGAGGTACTAAGGCCACCCCCTTTCTATTTTAATAATGATCCTGAGCATAGTGTAGTGCGTCGTCATTTCGTTCTATGCCATAAGCTGTATCTTCTTACGACCTCATTTATGCTTTACTATTATGATACCCGAGAATCTTTTTGGTTTAGAGAGAAGAACATGTTTTAAGTATTGTTATAATTTTAAGATTTATACTTGTAAGTCATTTTCCATGGTTGCCTCCTACGGAGTGAACAGATATTGGGGGAGATGTCGTTCTGTCTTTTCAGCCAAACCCGAAAGACGATCCATGCCCTGCTTTAGGTGACAATGTGAACTTGGTTGCATACCTCTGCTTGAGAGATGGGTGTCTTTTGGCATATCAAAATCTCGACAATGTATTCTATGTCAAGCTATATTGACATGAACATTGTTTGATTTCAATTTGCCAATTGGTTTGGAATATTAACGATCTAAACCGAAATCAAAACAGAAATTGTTATTTGGATTGAAATTTTGGAATATGGAATAGAATACATTTTGTAAAATTTCGGAATATGGAAGGGAATGTTATAAAAAAATTCCGAATTGCAATCTATATACCGAAATTTTATTTTCATATATAGATTTTTATACATATAACCGTTTCTTGTTTTTCGATGTTGAGATTTGTCAAGACTACTATAAGGTAGCATATAATTACTTGTGATAAAAAACTGAATAATCATATATTTTCATTTTATGAAGTGCATTTATTTATTATTAGCAATTTAATTTTAAAATATTTTAAGTATATTCAAACTTAAATAATATTTATTTGATTGATGTTTTATGGAGTTTTAAATCAATAAGCCCCATTCTGATCCAGACTCATATGGCATTCCACTTGCTGCACTTACGGCATCTTTTTTTATAGTAACAAAATTGCCTAATGCTTATGCACTCGAAGCCAAAGCAGCAAATAGGCCTCTTCTTCGTGATGCTACTCCAGGTATCATGCCTCCCATGAAAGTAGAGGACATGTTCGTGGAGCTCGAGATTGAGAAGTAATACATCTTTATGACAGAAAATGACGAGATCTTTATTCCTCAGGGAGCATTCTTTACCCAGCTCCTATAAGAAGATTGTTTTGCAGATCTAATTCGACAATGTAGATATGGATTTGTGCAAGACATTTTGCTCTGCTGCTCTTTTGGCATAGCTACTATTGACTGTAAAATAGATCTTCTCAACAATAATTTGAGGAAATAACCAACTCATGTTCAAGGAATATAGTAGATATTTAGCTGAAGAAATCTATTTCCCCTTCAGGAATTTTTCTTTGCATTCCACAAAAGATTAAGCATCTCCAATCATATCAAGCGATATTGAAGCCTCACGCCCTGCACCCATTCTTCTTCTTTTGACTAATTATGGCCTTTGTAGGGTATAAATTAGGAAGCTTGACGTGGGTTTTATAGCAGACTGGTGTATGAGAAGAAAAGAAAAGAAAAGATAGTTTGGGGAATTGGAGTTCGTTCTTCTGTCTATCACAGTAGCTTTCTGGTTGATTCTCTTTCAAAGTTCTGTTTGGCTGGCGTGAAAATGTTAGTTCTCTTTGCTCCCTATGTTGGGTTGGATCAATCTAATGGGCTTGATGTTAGCCCATTTATTGGATTGAAGTCTAGTTTAGTCCTTAAACTTCATACTTATGTTTAAAATGGTCCAAAGGTTTTTTTTTAAAATTTCAATGAAATCTTAAACTTTGTAAATGGATCAATTTTACCCAGTTTTACTATTTTGTATTCTCTATTTTCTTTTCCTTTTTTCTTTCGAGAAACTGTAACACCCTGATTTTTAAAATGTCAGTTTTATATCAGAAAGGGATTAATTTGGTGATAAAAATTAATTTGAAGGAGGTTTTGGTAATTTTTTTTAAAACAACCGGTATTTAAGTAAATTGATAAATTAATTAAGGGCAATATGATATTTTTGATAAAATTACTATTTTTGTTTTTTATGTGGTTATATTATTATTATTATTATTATTAGAAAAAAAAATGAAAAATGAAATCAAAAAAAAAAATGGAGAGATACCAAAAATCAGTTCTCTTCCTTCCCTTCGTCTCCTTCTTCCTTCTTCATCATCTTCTTCATTTCAATCAACGTTCAGCTGCAGCACCGGCGAATCGCCGCCGCCACTCCATCGCCACTAGCCACCATCTCCTCTTCCTCGTTGTTCCTTTTTTCTTTCCTTCCGATCAATTAAAACTAAAGAGAGAGAGATCGGGCGACGATGAGAAGAGAGAGATACCAACGAAACAGAGAGGAATTTTGGAGAGATTTTCCAACCACCTCTGGTGGTCCGACGGTGATATCGAGGGTAGATTTGGACTCCCCTCCTTTCAAGCTTTCCGATGGTGGTCCCCTTGCCGCCGATCTGTAGCACGAACGATATTTGTGCACAAATTTCTGACGTGATTTTCAGCGACATTAGTGATCGGACAGCGGATTTGAGGACAGATTCAGAATCCCCATGAAGAGAGCTTTCTATTGATGTAGGGATCACTGGCTGAAAACATGATTTCCGGAGACCCAAGAAGAGGTGACGCAACTGTTCACCGACACCTTTAATGGCATTTTTCGAGCTTCTCCGGCGAGCTTTTTGCTTCCATCAGGGTAAGAATCGATTCCTCTTTTCCTCAGCTCTGTTTTAATATAAAATTGTTGAGATTGGTTAAGTTTTCTGGTGGTTGAATTTTCAGGCGATAGACCAACTGTTTTTGTTGATTTTCGGCTAAAATGCGTTTGTTTGTTGAAAATTGAGATTTAATTTGTGTTTTGGACAATGAAACGAAGCTAACGGCATGCTCAGATTTGAAATCCGATAAGTTTTGCAGTTTTCCGGCTAGAATCCGACGGTCTCCGGCGACCGAAATATTCATTCTCCGGTGAAATTTGTGACATACCCTATATCGCATCGTTTCGACGTGCTGAGTCCGATTTTAGAATCGATTTTGTAATCCGAAGACCCGAACTATGAAAAAATATAAATTTCGCAAACTTGATAATTGGAATTTGGATTATTAATACATTTAAGTTGAAATAGAATTTAATTGGAATTAAATTATAAACATTACTAAATATAAATATTGATATCGGACAAAAATAAACATATGAATGAGGCAGAAATATTAATGACGGATTAATTAGACTAAATGCTGCTTAATATTATTAAATTAACAGTAAATGAAATTAATTAAGGACCCTAAGATATTTCCTTTTGAAACAAATCAAAAGGGAACACAATTTATAGTTAGACAACAGTAGTGTTAATTATGAAATCATTTTATTATGATTAGTGAAAGGACAGAGGACAGTCCGAGAGGAATTATAAAAGTAGAAATGCGAGGAAATTGAAAGGATTAACCTATAGGACTTTATCTACGGACTCTACCAGGTTCGATACTTTTTAGTATTTGAACTGAATCTTTTATTTTTAAATGCATGTTTTAAATGAGAATTGTTTTACTAAATTTTGGATAAATGTTTTGTTGGGTACTCGAACGTGTGTTCGAGTCAGATTATATGTTTTGTTGTAATTTTTCATACCGACGCGGTAGTCGCTGGTGCGATGTTACCTGCGAGGTAGAAATGAAATATTTACAGAGATATAACTAAATGATTTCTTCTATGATTTGATATTTGAGCAATATAAATTATGAGTCTTGCAAAGACGAATGAATATTAAAATGATTTGATATTTTAGAGAAAGCATGAAAAATCGCATTACGATGCTGGACAAATAATTGAATTGCTAAATGGAAATTGTATGAAATGAAATATTGTGATAAATATTTGATCAGAAATGGAAACTGAGTGGAACTCAACGATTGATAAATAATTGATAAAAGGGAATGAAACATATTTATATACTCTACTTGGTTAGTGGAACCCAGTAGTAAATATATGTTGACATATGGGCAAAACCATGTACAGGTGATACAATGAAATGTGGTAATGAAATGAAATGGAAACTACCTGGGCATAACTACGGTTGTGGCCCATAATCTGGAATACTACATGGGCATAACTACGGTTGTGGCTCAGAAAATGGAAACGACCCGGCGTATTAGAAGTATACGGCCGGAATGAACAGCCCTTGGTCTTATCCTGGGAATTCAGTAGAGCCGGTAGAGTGAATATTTTTAATAGACTGAAATGAATTGAAATTTGATTTACGAACTGTGTTTATTTGAATGTGCACTTTTTAATATGATTATTATTGAAGTGATTAACGAAATGAATTAATCAGCTATTTTTTTAAAAAAATATTGTACTGTATCAGTAAAGAAAATGTCTGAAACTGGTCAAATGAGAATTTGATTCACATTCCAGAATTTCTGATTTAATACTTGCACAATGCATTTATATTTATTATTTACTCAAATACATGAAATGAATTTGTCAGCTGTAGTTAAAGACTGCTGTCTTATAAATTGATTTGTAAAATGCTTTTAGTAAACAAATTATATTTATTGTATCCACTTAGCATGAAGTTGCTCAGTGAGTTATTTTTGTAACTCGCAGGTCCGCAGATAGAAGAATCTGAGTGTTAGCAATTACTTGGTCAGCTCCCAAAAGGTAAACGTTGGTGTAAACTCTTGTTTATTATAGATTGACATGTACTAGTATTATATTAGAACATTGAAATACTTGAACACATGTGGAGTTGTTATTAGATTAAAAAAAACAATTTGAGGTGATTCATGGTATTTTCTATTTAAGAATATGAATTAACGAAGTTTAAGAGGTCGCGTGACGCTTCAGTCTGGCTTATTTGTAAATCGGATTTTGGGTGTTACAGAAACTCTATTTTCGAAATTTAGATATATCAAAAATAGTGGGGTAATTTTCATCGAAGGTACTTGAACTTTTGGAGTTTTTCATAAAGGTACCTAAACTTCATTTTCTTACATCTAAATAGCTGGACTTTGAAAGAATTCACAAAGAAATCATTTTTGCAGGTTTATAGGTTACAACCGGTTGCATTGATGACGTGGCTTTTTTCATTTTACAAATACACACCTATTCTTCTTATCTCTCTCATTTTTAACTCAAATTGGACTTATTTAATATTTTTAACATTTTCAGAGACTATTTGAGAGAGGAGTTTACTTATTATTATTATTACAAAAAATTTAAAACCATTATCTTCAATGTCTTATAATCTTCTTCTCTCCTTTTTCAATTCAACAACCGTTTTGTTCACCCATCACCACCGCACCACCCATCTCCACCGCAACACTTCCTTCTCTACCATTACACAATGCCGATCGGGAACCCACCTAACCACCCATCTTTTGTGGACTTTTTGGAATTTTAATTTGTTGGTGTATTTTGTTTTCTTGTTGACTTGGTGGGTTTTGATTTGATTCAAAAATGATGGCGACGGCGAATCGAGGTGAGTCTTTTTCACAAGCAAATAATGAAGGTGAAGTTTGGTTGATTTTGAAATCAAAGTTTATTTTTTGTTTCCCCACTGTTTATTTCTCGGGAAAATTTGTTTCGCTTTTCTGGGAAATATCATGAATTTCCATTTCTGGGTTTCAGGTGGCGGCATGAATGATTTGTATTCAGAGCTATGGAAGGCATGTGCTGGTCCACTTGTGATGTTCCAAAAATTGGGGAGAGAGTGTTTTATTTTCCATAGGGTCACATAGAACAGACAAGATTGAATTTTCATCTAATGTCTTTATACTTTCTTTTCACTGTTGTGAAGGATTGTATTATTTCTGGTAGAAGTGTTGAATTAGTGTTTGTTGTTTATTTAGAGTTAAATAAATTATGAAACTTTTGTTAGTTTCTATTAGTGGGTTTATTCTGTTTTCGTTGGGAATTTTGAAATGTTGCTATTTTGGGTTGCTCTAGTTGGAGGCATTAACAAACCAGGAATTGAATCGGAGGGTTCCATTGTTCAATTTGTCTTCGACTATCCTCTGTCGCGTAATTCATACTCGGCTACTGGTATTTCAATCTCCCCTCTCAAATTTTATTTGTCTAGTTCATTTTTACACTTTTTGTTTGGATGCTGAGAAAATAAAGTCCTGGATCCCTCTTGTTAGATTTTTGTAAGGTTGTGGTTTGAGCTGGCTACGAGATGGTCATTACTGGAGGCAGCTCCGACTGATCTCGATCGGCGACTACTGTAGTTGTCTGTGTTTGGCTCCTCCGTTCCACCATCTACGCAATTTTTCAGTTTCAAAAGCAGAAATCTCTTCGTTGTCCACTCCATTAGGAAGATCTCGCCACTCACCCGATGGTTGTTGGAACAGACGATGACGCTAGGAAAGTAAATGGAGAATAGAAGTTGGAGGGAAGAGAAGATGGTGGGTGGTGGTGCCTGTGGTAATGGTTGTGGCGGCGGTGGGCTATATAGGAAGATGAAGATGTTTGATAAAAAAAAAAGGGATGAATTAACAAAAAAAAAAAAAATTAATATCCCTAAGAAAAGAAATTAGTAGTAGTAGTAGTAGTAGTAGTAGTAATAATAATAATAATAATAATAATAATAATAAAAGAAGTAAACTCTCCTCTCAAATAGTCCCTGAAAATATTAAAAATATTAAATAAGTTCAATTTGGGTTAAAAAATGAGAAAGATGAGAAGAATAGGTGTATATTTGTAAATTTGAAAAAAACACGTCATCAGGTGACTTGTTGGGAACTTGGTAACCTGCTAAAATAAATTCTTTGTGAATTCTTTCGAAGTCCAGCTATTTAGATGTAAAAAAATGAAATTTAGGTACCATCATGAAATACCCTTTAATGTTCAGGTACCATCGATGAAAATTACCCAAAATAGTGCAAAAATGTTTAAATTGATCCATTTGAATTTTTTTTTAAAAAAAGTTATTTTGGATTTTTTTAATGAAAAATGCTTCATTAATATGAGAAATGAACTGCAATACATGGAAGAACATTCTCCCAAACATTTAAACGTAACTGCATGAATTATGAACAAAATATGCGCTCTTCAATGTTAAAATCACATTTTGGGACCAAATAAAATTTTAATCTCACAAATATTTATTTAAACTTAAAAGTATGAGTGTAAATGTGCCTAGTAGTTTTTAGCAAATTATTAGGATTTTAGTCCACAAGAAGTTAAGAAACTAAAGAACTCAGGTATACAAATTAAGTGAACCAAACTTGAACCAAGATTTTGTTTCATTAAATGTTCACCTTATTTTTTCTATTTTTAATGTATAAAATTAAAATGAAAATTAATAGAAATGTTATATTGAAAGTTGATGTTAGATGTACTTTTGTTAATCTAATAAATATATGTATGTGTATGTGTACGGGGTTAAAAATGAGCAGACCTGAGCAAAATAGTATA
>CATIWJ010363267.1:0-16166 GCA_949640765.1 Croton laevigatus | reverse complement strand
GAATTAATTAATTTTTACGAAATTTTCAATTTACCAAATTTAACGAATAATCTTCTTATTTAACGAATTTAACGTTTTTAACGAAATTTTATAAAAATGCTGTAAAAACTGCAGTAAAAATAAAGTCACAAAATTTCATCTAGAGGGAGAGACTAGGGAACAATAGAGAAAATAAATAGAAAATAATGAGTGGCGGAAGAGAAAAATAAAGAGGTAGAAAAAAAAAAGAAAAAAAGAGGCCCTTAGATTTATTTTAGTGTTAAACATTTAATACGTTAATTCGGAAAAAATAGTTTTTAACGAAAATTTGACTAGAAATTTAAAAATGTGGCACTAGCAGGATAAATATAACGTGGCAAGGAGAAAGAGAAAGTGGAAAAAATTGTGGAATTTTTTATTGAGTTAGTGCATGTACTTTTTATTGTATTTTATTGAGACAGTGGGTGTTGTCAAATCATGTTTTTTGGTGGAGTAATTTTATATTATAGTGTAATGATTAGAAGAATAAGGGTATTTTGGGATAAAAGTAGAGAAAATATGTTTTTCCTTAATCCACGTTTAAAAGGAACTTTTGCTATATAAATGAAACGGATGGAGTAATTTGTAGACCGTTGAGTCAACCACTTGATCATGAGTCCCATTACACCTACCCATCGTCATAATCATTCTTTTGTGTCTATATATACTGGACAATATTTCAGTCGATTTATTATTATTATCATACAAATTTAAAAACAAATATTTTAACTGACACTGTGTACATGCGGTTAAGTATTTGCTTTTTTTTTTTTCAGAGAAATTCAATTCTTCACTGTTATTCAATTGAGCTAACAATGCCTTTTTATAGTGTTCACCAACCCTATAGCAAAAGGAAACAAAAACAGATATATTATAATTTTAAATTCGTTTTTGTTCTTTTTATCCTCCTAAACCGATCCAGAAAAACATAACACACCTGCTTTACATCATTAACTGAAACAAATAAGTTAATTATATGACCTCCAAGTTGCTAATTGATTTGTTTTTTGTGTTTAGCCGCCAAACTAGATTCCAAAAATAGCAATACACATATACATAAGAGAATATGCATGCATGCGTCTGTATATTTTATACAATGTCGGCAAGAACAATGTCGGAAAGAATAATACGGTTTATTTTTTTTTTTTTTTTCGAAAGACGGGAGTTCAATAATTATAGCTTTTTACATATTTTAACACACACATGTATATAAAGAAATTAGCTTATTCTTTTGTCAAAAATTACATTTTTGGAAACAATATTATCGCATGGAATTTATTCCGTCATTTGGTGTAAAGAAGTACTACCTCCGTACCAAAAAAAAGAAAGAGACTTGGCTTTTTGGTGTTCCAAAATAAGTGAGACTTTTGATATTTTAGGTAGAATTTGGACGATTTTGCCATTTGTCTTGTAGTGGATATAATTTGTTTTTAATACGCTTGTGATCCACTTTTATAATGAGTGGATGTGAGTTGATTACTTTTTGGGGTAGAATTGGAAGAAAATTATAGAAAAAAAAAGAGGATAAATAGTAAAAGTCTCATTTTTTTTGGAACAGAGGTAGTATTAGTTTTTTACTTTGAATACTACTTGCGTTCTTATTTAAGGATACTTTAGGATAAAATCAGTATTATAAAATAATAGAAATTTTTGCTATGTTGGTAGAATTAGAATCATTTTATCCTTTATCATATAATGGATTTGGTTGAAAAAAATGATTATTATAATTCTACTACTTATCATTTAGTGAGTTGGGTTGAAAAAATAATTATTTTAAGGTGTATATCTGACTGGTACATAAGGTGAAGAAATAGTATAACTTTTAGCAGAGAATAAGTGGGTCACGATTGTAGAAAGAGGATGATTTCTACTTGTCATTCCCATTAGAAACAAAACTCTAAGGCTTCATTTGTTGACTTGATAAAATTACTTTTCTCTTTTTCTTTTTCTTTCTTTTTATAATTATTAGTATACTATTTATTTGAATTATATTTAAGACAACATGTTCTGTTAATGTAGATTATATTTCTTTGTTTTTTGAGAATTTTTATGTACAGGCAAAGTAGTATTTAAAATAATTTTTTTATTTCCTTTTCTTGCAATCAACCATTTATTTCATCATTGTAGTTTGTACATATTTTCTTTAGTTTAGATGCTTATATTTAAAGTATGCAACTTCAAATATGTCATCCTCTAGAGAAATTCTTAGGTAGACCTGGTCTACTACGTCATCCATACATCAATCCGATAAGATAATGATATATCAGCAAGTGTTTAATTAAAATAATGTAAGATTAGGAGAGAGAAAATTAAAAAAGGAAATAAAACTATTAATATATAACACATTATTAGGAGAGAGACAATCCACTTGCTGATATGTCATTATCCTATTAGGTTAGTACATGTATGACGTGGTAGACCAGGTCTACCTAAAAATTCCTCCATCCTCTATGTTAAAAAATAAAACCGTTATTTTAGGATGACAAGTTAAAGCTGAAAATTCTAAACCTTACCTGAAATTAAGCCCATCTAATCTTATATAGCTTGATTAGCAATTTTTTACAAGCTAGATTTTGATCTTTCAAAGGCTAATTGAAAGGGAATTATAATTATAATTATATGTAAACCAAGAAATAAAAACTAATATCCGTTGCTTAGAAAAAAAAATTAAAATACATTATCTCAACCACATGCACTTTCAGCCGCCCTGATAGGATTGTTCCTATAGCTGAAAGATTTGGCATGGACCCAAGGGCAGCAGCCCTAGACAATGTAAGTATCAATAATTTTGGATCTTTCACATTGTGTCTTTTCCCACCAATTAGTGCAAATACACCACTTCCAAATGCTGCTTTAATTCCTTGGTTGTTGTATTGCTTGACTTTATTCCTTTAACACTGTAGAAGGAAAAACTGTGTCCAACTTTATGAGTTCCAATTTTTGAACTTGGAATAATATGATCAAGATTGCCAATTTAAGATCTCCAACGGCTGATATAACTACGCCCATAAACGCAAAATTGTTTATTTAACTTCAATCGAAACATATGAAGGGGCAAGAAAGCAACAGAATGTTAAGAAACCCATAGAAGAATAACTATCTATCAATTTACTTTTATACAAAGAATTCAACAATAAAAAGTTATATAAATATAAAAAGAATAAAAATACATTTTATAAATTATTAAATTATTGTCTAGTTTTATTATTGACTGTGCATGTGGTTGATGTGTTCATAACCATTAAAAATAACTTTCTAAGTTATTTTGTAAGAAATTAAATTAAATTCTATTATATGATATTTTAATTCTCCTTATACAATGTCTTAATGACTTCATTTACTTATGTTCTCATTCTTTTATATGATAATATTTTATCCAATTAATTTTTTTAAAAATAAAAATTATTTTTTTTTAAAAAATAATAACATTGAAAAATATCATTATTATATTTTCTTTTTTCGCCGTGTGACATTTTTAGTAAGAAAAATTTTTTAATAAAAAATTTTGTGAGATGAGCGAAATTAAAAACTTGTCAATCCTCACTAAGATATTTGGCTTTGCCCCTTCTTTCTAGTACATATTAATTAGAAAATAATTAATTGATTAATTAAATTCTTATTAATTAATAGGTAATAAATTCAATTACTTTCTCACACTTTTTCTTAAATTTAAATTTCATTTTTATTTGATAGGTGATGTTAAAAAAATAAGATTAAGAATTATAAGCAAGTATTAGTTCAAATATACAGCAAGTTTAATAGAGTGAATATATATATATTAAATAATAATTTTAATAAAATTTAAATATTTTACGAGATCGAATAAATAATAATCTTATTGTTATTGCAATTGGGTTATTTAAATTGGACACGAATTTTAGTGGAGGAAAAAAAGACCATGTAAACTATGCAATTTGGAAACGTGGGAATAATCGAATGACGGAGTCCGCATAAAAACATTAAAAAGAGAAAGGTGTTCAAATTCAAAAATGCTAATTGAAAACAATCGAGAAAGTTCCAGTTAAAGTATTCAATTACAACACTTCTTTGGAAAACGCTAAAAATTACTCTATTCAAAATTAATCTTTTTTTTTTTTTCCCAAAAGCTGAAAATTACTACTATTACATTATACCACTCAGATGGGTCCCACAAAAATAATTAGCTTAAATGAAAACGCCTGGACAGAAAGTAGACGAAGAGGAAAAAATCTCAACCAAAGACTTTTGAAAATAAATAACAATGGAGGAGTTAGATACATCCATTGACTCTGAGTTACACAAGGATGCTTCAGAAACAAGTTCGAGGATTATCCACACCCACTTGATCAACTCCTTGCTACAACCAAAAACACAATTTTGCACATCTATCTTATTTCTTCTAAAAGCAGATCCTCTGATTTTATAGAAAGGGTACCTCGCTTGCGTCCCTCGCTGTTGAAACTGGTCAACGATAATGGTGATACCTCTTTCCATATTGCAGCATGGTATGGTCATTTTGATACAGCAAAAGCTCTTATCAATTTTGCTTAAGCTGAGGAAGATTTAGAGAGTAGAGGAGAACGGTGGCGGACCCAAAAAATATATACAGGGTTGGCGAAATTAAATTAATATAATAATTAAAAAGATATATTAATAAATTTTAAATGTCTATAATTACAATACAACTCGACGACCTTTTATATTTTGAAATCGCTGTATATTCAATACTAAAAAAATTTATCACACATCCATGTATAAAATTAAAATTAAAAAAAAATCATATATATTTCAACTAAATTTATCGTAAATCTCTAATTATTAGTATATCATAAACATATTCAAAATTAAACAAACAAAGAAAAATTCAAATTAATAAAAAAAACTATTAAACATTGGTTTTAGAATTTAATTTTGCAATTGAACTAATCAGAGTAAAAAACTGAACTCCATAAAATTGGAAAGTAAGATACAAATTCAAACTAAATTTGAATGTAATAAAGCTAAAATTAGAAAATAAAAAATTTCAAAATCAAATTCAATAACAACAAAAATTACCATAATTATTTATTTTGGGAATCGTGCATGCAGTGTCAAATGCACATCATTTTTCCTTTTGCTTTTCAGATGGCTATAGTGCATAGTGCAAGATAAATTCCTAAATTAAAGAAGAGTTTTTTTCATATACAGGCAAACCACTGCCTCCGTATTTTTTATTTTTTTACATTTCTTTTTATATGTGTATTTTTAATTCTTTACATTTTCTTTTATAGTAAGCTTTATAAAAATTTTATAAAGGGTAAATAATTTTTTATTATTATTTCTTCTTTGGTATGAGATGAAAAATTGATTTTTTGATATTGCTGAAAGGGAAATATAAAGAATTTAAAAATACAGATATACTAGTATTTAACATAATTCTTTTTATTTCCTTTTCTTTCAATCAACAATTTGTTTCATCATTGTAGTTTGTATATATTTTCTTATATATAAAGTGTAGATGCTTATATATAAAGTATGCAGCTTCAAATATGTCATCCTCTATGTTAAAAAATAAAACCGTTATTTTAGGATGACAAGTTAAAGCTGAAAATTCTAAACCTTACCTGAAATTAAGCCCATCTAATCTTATATAGCTTGATTTGCAATTTTTTACAAGCTAGATTTTGATCTTTCAAAGGCTAATTGAAAGGGAATTATAATTATAATTATATGTAAACCAACAAATAAAAACTAATATCCGTTGCTTAAAAACAATTAAAATACATTACAATAATAATAATTTTCTTTCAATGTATTTCTAGTTATTTTTAAACAAAGCTACCTAGAAAAGGAGATTATTTCTGGTTATTGTTAAACAAAGCTAACCAGAAAAGGAGAATTCTTTTTTTTTTTTTTGCCGGCGCGGTTTCAATATGAGTAAACTCAATTGGCAATGTAAATTGAACTAAAAAATAGTCTTAAGTATAATGTCGACTAAATATATATTCTTCCAAGAAATAACGAAAAATTTTAATTGTCGACAAATTTAGCATCCTGAACATATAAATAAATAGTATACTGGTAAGTGAAATAATTCATTAATTTATTTATAAGTATAAATATAAATGCTATGGTAAAACGATATATGTAAATTTTATAAGGCCTAAAATACATCAAAAATGGGCAAGAAATTTAAACTAAATATATAATAAACACTATTTAATGTTTAAAATGATGTTTTTCTTCTCAGATTATTCTTTAAACATAAAAAACGATCCCATATAATTTTTTGCAGCTTTTCTTGACCTCCATTTTCGCATTTACACACAATTATTAACATTCACAAAGACTGATATTGAATGTTCTTCTGAAAGGATTAACTCACGAATGTTTTTTTTTTTTTTCTTTTTACTGCAGTTGAATTCATTATCATATATAACTTATAATGTAAAGTTAAAATTTGTAAGTTACGGCGATTAAATTATTTTAAAAAAATATATATATATTAATATTACGTTGAAGATAGAATTGAGCCATAAATCTTGAACAAAAAGTTTAGAAAAATTTAAACACTAATAAAGCACGTGATTTTGTGATAGATCTCATTTTATTTATGGATTAGATGTGATCATATTATAGATGTTTAGTAGTGATTTATTAAGATTGTACAATGTATCGGCATCTACTTACTATTTCTTCTAAAGTCTCTTCGAAGACTAACTGAATCAAATCAATATTAAGGACAAAAACAGCTTTGCCGACAACTGAAAGGCAAAATAATGTTGAATCAAATCAACATTCTAGCACAACTATTAGAAAATGAAATTTCCTCTCAACTTCCCTTCCCTTTTGTCTCACTCCTTGTGTATGTGTTTTGACCATTCCTTTTGTCTCACTCCTTGTGTATGTGTTTTGACTATTTGACCGATCAAACTGAGATCCTAAAAATTGGACATTATTTCATTCAAAACAATTGGCAATAGCATAAGTGTAAAAGGCAATCATTTGATTTGGAGTAAAATCAATTTCCACAGCATTCCTTTTCCATAGTAAAACGTAAATATTGGGTTCACCTTTCACATTATAATGAATTTTGTATTCAACATACATACTTTGTAGAGAAGTTAGTTCTTTGAGAAGAAAAATTGAATTAAACTGCAGTTTTGAATCATACACAATAAGTCTCTAATCATATTGTTTAATTTTATATACTAGATCGACAGACAATATATATGAAAATAAATGGTTTGTATTATTTCTACAAATGATGTTAGATTGAGGAGATAGTTTTAAGCTCTCTTCATGTCTTCATTCCAATTGTATTATGCGACGTTGTCATGTACATATACGTTGGAACTAAGGCTAAGAATTTGGTTAATTTAAAACCGAACTGAACCGAATTTGTAGTTTTTGGTTAACAAAAGAAAAAAGATATAAAAATTGAACTGAACCGAATTTGCAGTTTTCGACTAATCGAAGAGAAAATATGAAACCAAATATCGAATCGAATTTTTTTAGTTAACCAAAAACAGCCAATAACCCAAAAAAAAAAACCGAAAACCGAACTGAACCGAACCGAACCGAATTTGCAGTTTTCAGCTAACTGAAGAAGAAAATATGAAAAATGAATATCGAATCGAATTTTTTTTTTTGGGTTAACAGAAAACTGCCAATTACCGAAAAAAAAATTTGTTGTGGTTTGTTGTGAACATTTGGATTTTCCATTTTTTTTAAACAAATTTCGTGTGATCTTGAGCTGTTTGTTTGTACACCAATTGAATGGAAATATCAATATCTCTGTTAAATAAAATCATTTTTCTTCCTTTGTGACTTTGCTTAAGCAAAAGTCTGATTATTCTGCCCTTTTTTTTTATACCCTTCGCTTCAACATTATAGTAAAAACAAATTGGCACCGTAGTATCATGTCATTTCTTTGAGCAAAAGCCAGAGACATGGCCATACAAATTTTTAGAAATACTGTGCTTCTAAAAATTTGTATTTTTTAAGTTTATTAGTTGAGTAGCAACTAATCAAATGATGAAATAGTTTCTTTTTTAATTTTTTTAAACTTGTGTATTTTCTATTTTAAACATTGTCATCATTTTGGAATTTATATAAATTATTTAATTTTTATCTTATTATTATAAATTAACATTAACAATTAAATTACTTTACAAAATATATAAATTGTACCTCAGCTTTTTCCTTTTTTTTTTATCAATTATTTAATAGCTTTATTTCTAAAAGCCTTTTAACTCCTACTAATTTCTTATCAAACCCTTCTTAAAATATTTAAGGGAAAAAACCACTAGTTTATAGTGCTTAATACTATATAACTATTCTAGTTAATTAACGCAGATTGTAAATTAGGAGTTAAAAGAATCTGCTTTGATTGATCTCTTAGCCATGCATAAGACTTGGATGTGTTTATGGAGTGAAGGCACATCTTGGCTATGTCCAAACAGACCCTTCTAGTCGATATGCATAAGACTCATTTTTTTTCACATTCTCAATTTAGATTTTATTTTAGGTAATTGATAATGTTTGCTTAGTGTACTATGTTTCAGATTTTTAATTTTCTTTTGAATTTTGGATGAAGGAGAAGACACAAGGTTAATTTTTGGATTTTTTAAACTAAATAAATGGAGTTAATTTGGTAAATTGATACGTAATTTATGGAAAATAATATATTATTTAATAGAAGGATAAAAATGTTTAAGAGAATCAAAATATAAGGATAAAAATGTCTATTTTTAAGACTAGAGGGGTAAAAATGTTTATTTGACTAAATATTAAGGATAATTTTGTGTGTTTCCTATTTTTCTTCAGCTCCACAGAAAAGCCCTCTTTCGAATCCGTGGATATGCTAGGAATCTTTGATAAAAGCCAGATTTTTTGCCACAAGTTTCCCAACTCACTTATTGACTTAAAATGAAAACTCCTGCACAGAAAGAAAGTAGATGAAGAGAATTAATTTTACCCCGTGTGGTCATTGATGACAACAGCATTATGAAACGACAACAATTATGATGACAACTCACTTACTGACTTAGAATTAGATCAATGAGTGAATGATGACAACAGCATTATGATGGTTGTCATATATAGGTGAGGTGAAGGTTTCAGATTCTGTAAACAAATAACAATGGCGCAGTTACATACATCCATTGGCTCTGATTTACACAAGGCTGCATCAAAAGGCAAATTTAACGAGTTCGAGGATTCTGCACATCTACTTGATCAACTCCTTACTCCAACCAAAAGCACAATTTTGCACATCCATCTTAATTCTCCAAGCGAAAGATCCTATGCTTTTATAGCACACGTACTTCATTCGTGTCACTCACTGTTACAACAGACCAACAATAATGGTGATACCCCCTTGCATATTGCAGCAAGGTTCGGTCATATGAATGCAGTAACTGTTAGATCCGTTAGTGCGGAAATAAAATAATTGAATAGAAATTGCAAATAATAATAATTACAAAATACAAATAAATATAATATGTAAATTGTAATTAAACAAAAATTAAAATAAATAACCAAAATTAAACCTTTAACCGGAAAATAGAGTAGTAATAATAACCGAGGCCTGTACGAACAGTTTCCTTAAGACGATTATTGCCTGCGTAGGCAGTCGTCTCCCAGAATACAACGATTACGTAAGCGAACCGAACCGAGGCAGAGTCTTATCACCGGATCCTAAAAAACTAACAGCCCGCTAAAAGAGAATGAAAACAAGGAAAACAATATTTTCTAATTTTCAAAACAAACCAAGAAAATGGAATGCAAAACAGTTGTAAGAAGCCCTTCACAAAAGACGAAAAAGATGGTGAATTTATAGGCAGGCTGCAAAGTGGAGAAGATTTATGAAATAAAAATGGCATTAAAGAGAATTTGCTCAGTATTAAAATGTTTTTAATTGCTGAACGTAAAGCAATTTAAAAACCATTTTAATTGCCAATTTTAATTGGTGAACGTCTAACAGTTTAAAACCATTTTAATTGCCAATGTTTAATTGCTAAAACGAATAGCAATTAAAAACAATTTAATTGCCAATTTTAATTGCTGAACAAATAGCAATTTGGAAGCAATTAAAACCTGTAAAACGTATAGCAATTAAAAATAGTTTTAAATAACAAGAATTTCAGGGTAGAATTAAAATGGCATTCGCGTCGCGTACAATGTCCCATTTAATCATTTGTCCCAAGCTCACTATGAGCTTCAATTTCTCATTCACCTTTAATCTAATTTGAGCGTATAATATACCATTGGAAAGCACTTATTGCGTAAAATACAATGACATATTTCAAGTTATTCAAACGCAATTTTTTCGTTAAATTATTATGCTCAAAATTGACACATAGTCAAATACTCAATGCCATAAATATCCAACAGTAACAGCTCTTATCAATTTTGCGGGATATTTAGAGGGTAGAGGAGAAGAGGGGACAGTGAGGTTGATGCTGAGAAAGGAAAACAAGAACAAAGACACAGCTTTGCATGAGGCTGCCCGATGCCCAGAGTATCGAGGTGTTGCTGTTCTGAAAGAAATATTGGCTAATGAAGATGCTAACTACATGTATTCGCCTAATGCCCAAGGAAAACCTCCACTTTACTTGGCTATTGAAACATTTTATGGATATGAAAAAGCTACTGAAATCTTGAACTACTTCAGATACTTCAGATCAATCGATTACAGTGGCCCTAATGGCAAAACAGCTTTGCATGCCGCAATTTTGCACCCCACAATTTTGTGTAAGTTAATAGAAAATAATAATTGGTAAAAAAAAATAATAGAAAATAATAATCTATTTTCTTTTATTTTTTGTTAGACCAAACAAACGTCTTCTCAACTGGCGTCACTATTATCCTTTTTATTATATTTTTTTTCAGGGAAGTACTTTTATCTAAATTTTTAAAAATAAAATAAATATTTTGTTACTTAATATTTTAAGAACCTACGAGTAACAACAACAATGAGTGGCTATGCATGAATAAAACACAAGTGAAAATAATATATAGACCAGAAGATGGCTTCTTATGCAATTTTTATTTTATAATTTCTTTTATTATGTATATATCTACTTTTTATAGATCAACTTATATGTTTTTTTTTTTTTAATTAGGGAAGACCGCGGTTATAGACAAACTTATAGAAAAAAGGGGTAATTTGACAATAGAAGCAGATGAAAATGGATGGACTCCACTTCACTATGCTGCATACAAAGGGCGTGAGAAAGTGGTGCAATGTTTGCTAGATAACGATCAATCTGCGGCCTACATTGGTGATAAAGATAGGAACATGACAGCTCTTCATATAGCCGCTTTTAGAGGTCATAAAACCATAACCAATATGATTATATCTAAATATATGGACTGTTGCGAACTAACTGACAAAAAAGGTAGGAATGTTCTTCACTTCGCTGCTATTAGCAGAAGTTATGGAGTGCTAAAAGTAATACTCAATTATCCATCCTTGTTCTACCTCCTAGAAGAGAAAGATGACAAAGGGTACACACCATTGCAACTATTTAGAGTTTCTCGTGATGGAATGAACCCTGTTTACGCATTACCTAGAAAGAATTGGTCTAAATATTGGAGATATTTGGCGTTTTCGGATGTTTCACCCTTTCAAGAAAAGGTAAAAGTTATCTGACTCAAATCATATTTTTCAATTAACGTCATTAGTTTCTCAATGATGATGATGATTGCAGAATGATTGTTTCGGATGGATGGAAGATCTTGGTAATGGGCCATTTGGTAAGAATCGCATTAGAGAAGATTCCTTCAATACTTGGCTGCCTGAAATAGAAAAAGCAAAAGCTTCTCATCTAGTAGTAGCAACACTGGTAGCGACTGTAACTTTTGCAGCAGCATTCACCTTACCAGGGGGTTACAAAATTGATGGAAAAGATGCAGTAACTCCAATCCTAAGTAGAAATTCAGCTTTTAAAGCATTTGTCATATCGGATGCCATAGCTATGGTTTTTTCTACCTCTTCTGTGTTTATCCATTTTATATTGGTATTTGTGGGGTACAAATATCGGTACATACTGTTAATTAAATTTGCATTATTGTTTATTGTGGGTTCTATGGTAGCAATGGTAATTGCATTTGTTACCGGCACTTACGCAGTTTTAGGGCATTCATCAGGACTTGGAGTTGCCACTTGTATAATTACTTTGGTCGTCTTCGTCGTCTATAGTTTGAATCTTGTCTGGCTTCATCTTCAGCATGACTCCCTTTTACAAATGATGTTTGCATCTAAAGATGAGTATGGTTACACTTTGATGGACAGGATGACGACCTCGCACTTTATTGAAGATTTGAAATCTGATAGACCCATTAGTAAGTACATATTTGTTATATACTAGATTTTATTTAATTCGCCAACTATTACTTAAACCAAGTACCGAAAGTTAAATCAACTAAAAGACTTGGTTTGTGATGTACATTCTATCTATCGCCCTTCTATTTAAAATATAATAATTCAATTTTGATTAACCTCAACTTTGTTGTGGAATGCAAAGACCGGGAGCAATTGTTCACACTTGAAAGACTTGAAAGGGGAGGAGGATGATCGATATCGGAGTGGATCCCGCATTTCTTCAACCACAAGATTTGAAGGGTTATAATATTATCATTATCATTACCATATTTTATTTTGTAGAATCATGCTACTCTTCTTTATTTTTCTTTTGATTCACTTGTACGTGCTCAATTACCTTGATTGAATAATAATTGAAAACAAATGATAAAAGTGTTTCTTTAGATGTAAAAATCAATAAGTGTTTCTTTCAATTTATAAATAGCTAAAATTATTAAACAAATTTAGTGGGATAGTGATAGTCGCACATAAGAGTTAAGTTATAACTAAAAAGTACCTTGTAAGTAGATAAAAATAAGTAGATATTTTCTATTTATTTTCACTTTGCTTATAAGTTAAATATAAACTTTCAGAAACATTGCAGCTGCTACTTATAAGTTTAAATATTTATTATAAGTTAGTTTCATCGATTTGTACTTAGTGAGAAACACCCATTGTTTAGCATATTGTTTGTGTTTTTCTCCTTTTTCATTTTAAACGATACTTTTTTAAAAAAGCACATCTTGCTACTTATGTAAAATTGACTAAAAGCGAAAAAAGAAAAAGCTTTTGATGTTCTTAAGTTAAAATGTGCTTCAAACGTATTTTTAACAATGTCAAAACCACCCACTTAGTTAGTTTTATCCTAATTAGTGAAGATATTTCAAACATGTGTCTTTTTTTTTTGAAAATTACAAAATTATCCCTATCATTTGACTAAGAAAAAGATCTTTTTATCTCTGTATTTTGATTCAATGTCATTATATCTCATTTTTTGTTAATAATGTGTGAGTTTACTTTTTTTTTTTTTGAGTGAATGCTTCTATAAATTCCATTAAATGATATCTTGCATAAGCAAGGTTACAATATCTGGAGGGGGGGAATCAATAAAAACAGAGGGAGTAATGGAAGACAGACCTAGCGTAGCCAAAACATGGGCTACCTTATTAGCACTCCTACGAACAAACGAAAGAGAACAAGAATCAAAAGAAGAAATTAAATGCTTACAATCATCAATCAACAAACCAAAAGTAGACAAATCTTCCATACTCTGGCCTCTGAGCGCCTGGACAACCAATAATGAATCTCCCTCAAGTGAAACCGAACTAGTAAAAGACTTTAACCAACTTAATACCTCCCTACACGACAGCGCTTCTGCCACTGTTGGATCCAATTGTCCCGGAGAACTGGCTATCCGTGCAGCCACAAATTTGCCCTCCCCATCTCTTACCACACAACCCATTCCAACCACATTTCGGGCTACATCAACCGCAGCATCAAAGTTGCATTTCCACCCTTCAGTAGCCGGCGCCCATCTTACCCGAAAGGAAGAGGAAGTAGTGGTAGGACGGTTTTGAGCGTGTCTCCAATCAGAAACCACACGAGAACCATTTGCAACAATAGCCATATAAGGAAGAGATTTGTTATTCCATACCAACTGATTCCGTGCATACCATAGGTACCAAGCAATGCCCGCAACCGTCCCTGCCAACTCATGATCCAAAGTCCCAATTACATCACGCCACCACCCTGTTACATCCGTGGTTGAACTCAAAAAATCTGCAACTAAAGGAGATGCAGCTCACACTAGCTTAGCCAACTCACATTCCACTAAACAATGGAACAGTGACTCCTCATGCATTTGACACCATGGACATAAAACATTAACCTCTACTCTTTTGGATCGTAAGTTTACCAAGGAAGGTAATAGATTAAGGCATGCCTTCCAAATGAAGAACGAAATTTTCTTAGGGATATTCAAACTCCATATACCTCTCCAATTATATTGTTGCAATTGCTCACTTGGAGGTAACTTGTTTGCCATAATCTGGTAATGTGTGAGTTTACTTAATTAATCTCATTTATTTAGTTTTAAATGTTCAAATTAACATTTTATCTTCTTTCTTCTCCTTAAAAAAAAAAAAAAAAAAAAAAAAAGAAAATGAGATTAATTAAGTAATTGTTGCGATAGGTTTCAATTTAAGTTTGGCAATTTTTTTTTTTCGTTTGAGAAAAAAGTTTAGCATCATTGAACAGTATAATTATATCAAATTTGGTTAATTTCAATTTTTAATTATATTTACATCAAATAATTTTAACTTAAGATTGCTTTAACCTATTTAGACCCAATTGTGAATTCAATTAAATTTATTCCTATCAATTCAATATTTCAATTTAATAATTATCTTTGATTAAAATGAACCTTTAATTGAATTCTACTATGTTTCAGATTTTTAATTTTCTTTTGAATTTTGGATGAAGGAGAAGACACAAGGTTATTGGAATAATTATACAATGAAACAGTTACGGCACGTCAGCGGTTGACGTGTCGTAACGAGTTAATACATGAACAGCAAGTGTCATTAACTTTAATTATTTTAAGAAAGATAATAAATGATTGTATTAATGAACACATAAATCAAGAGTATTTAATAAATGCATTTATTGTTTTTCTTAAAGTTAATGACACTTGTCGTTCATATATTGACTCGTTACGACACGCCAACCGCTAACGTGCCGTAACTGCTTCATTATGTAATTATTCTAATTTTTGGATTTTCAAACTAAATAAATGGAGTTAATTTGGTAAATTGATACATAATTAACGGAAAATAATAGTATATGAAATTCTCCAAAATTATCTACCATTCCCCACCTCCCCCCCCCCCCCCCAAAAAAAAAAAAAAAAAAAAACCCCTTTTTTTCAGAAGAATAGTTATCTTCCAGTATATAATTTGTTGCATTATTTTGACATTAAACCTTTTAATAGATTAAAAATAATAATTAACAAAATGTTTAATATTTAATGCCATAAACTATTTTGTGCTTCAGTTTAAATTTGTTAATTTTGACTAACTCGCAAAGAATTGACTAGTTATATTAGAGATATTACATGTGAGAAATGAAATAATAACATTATATTTAATCTTGATGCATTGAAAACATGAAAAACCATACACTTGTTATTGACCAGTTATTTTTTCCTATTTCCAAATAATAACGACTTGACAATTTTAATGTATCTCCTTTTAAGAAATTATGATCATCATTCAAATTGAACCCCATATATATATATATATATATATATATATATATATATAAAGATACTCTTTGGAAAGGGGAATGCATTTCGAACTGAATCAAGCACCGAGTCTTGGTAACAGGAGCATTTACCATTGAGTTATCTTCTTATATATGTGAGCCATATTATTTTTAGAACCATAAGAGTATATTTCTAAGAATAACATGACCTTTTCTCATAGTAAATAGTAATATATTCTGCAAATAGTACAATTTTTTTATTGTTTATGTTGGATCACTATATTATTCATTGATTTTCAGTTTGAATTTCGATATTTTCATTTAAAAAAGAAAAAAGATTGTAATCCCAGTGGGATGGAAAATGTGTGACAGATAAAAACAAAAAAAACACTTTGGCTGTGTCTCAGTGTCTGTGTAGCGCATCAAATGTTGAAAAACAGAAAAAATAAAATTAGTGACACGGGGTTTTCCGACCGTCCAAACTAGACTTTGAGGGGGAGTTGGTGGCGATGGAGCCACCCATCGCAAGCAAGATTATAATTTGTAGACCGTCGCGTCA
>CATIWJ010363254.1:0-18031 GCA_949640765.1 Croton laevigatus | reverse complement strand
TTTGAATAACAAAAAGAAAAGAATTCAATTCCCATATCAAAATTCACTTCATACATCCCCTAGACAACTATTAAATTAGCTCATCTTCGACAACGCAGTTTCAACAAATTCAAATAACATAATAATTCCAAGATTCATCTCAAAATCCAGATACAAATAATAAATTAATGTACCGTCAATATAGCAAATTGGACGGAAGCAATCACAATCTCAATGAAAGTAAATGAAGAACAGAAAACAAAAGTAAATTTAAAGAGTACTGTACTGGAGTTTACAGACCTATTCTGCCCAGTTCCTTCCAAAAAGGGTACCGTTTTGGCTTGATTCTGGTTCTGCCTCTGCTTTGCCCAAAACGCACAGTTTTGGCTCCTTGTCTTCGTTCCTTTCCTCTTCGTCTGTTTGAACGGATCTCCTCCTGCTTGATTCTGGTCATCAAATACTGAACGTTGTCAAATTCCAGCCTGTTCTTCTGACCCTAGTCTTCGTTTACAAGGACTGCTTTACTCTGTTTCTTCAATTTCCGGTGAAGCCCTGTTGCTTTTGGAGCTGAACGAGGGAACCCACCCTTTCGATTTCTAGGTTTTGCTCTTGGGTTCTCTGTTCAGCCCCTCTGCCATCTTCGTCTCTCTTCGTCGTTTCTTTCCTCCTTTCTCTCGTCTCCTCTTGTTCTTTTTTCACTGTTCTTCCTCTTTCTTTTTCAAATTAGGTTTTCGAATTTCAAATTTTCAAACTCTGATTCCCCAAAAATCTCTCCCGAAAATTCCTTTTGATATCTCTCTGAAATCCTCTCTAATCCGATCATCAGACTTCTATCCATCTCGTCTCAAATCGATCGATCATCCATCCCCGAGAAATCTGAACAGCAAAACCTCCTAAATTTCACCAATAACTTTTGAACTAATTTGTTATGTTTATGTGTTTTGAGTTGGTAAGCTATGATGGTGAGTAGGGGTGGGCATTTTACCGAACCGAACCAAAAATGATAAACCAATCAGAAAACCGAACCGATCATGAAGAAATAAAAAACCGAACCGATGCTAAGAAAATCGAAGAGCAACCGAACCGAATAAATCGTTCGGTTCGACCAAAAACCGAAAATCATAAGCCACCAAAATTTACACAGCAGCCGCATCTAAAATAATACACAGCAGCACATGTTTATTTCAATTTGAAATTTATAAACAGCCAACCTGAAAAATCCAACAAAATCATAAAGCAACCATAATTAGTCTTGTTCTACAAAATTATTAAACAAATGCATGATTCAAACACAATTAAAATATCAACCTCTAAACCAAAACAACAAAAACTCTCAACTATTATGGGATACCTACATACATAAAATAACATATCAACAAAAGACGATAGGATTGATGAAATAATATCCACATATTTAAAAAATGCAACAAAATTATGTGGACCAAACAAGTCATGCTCCAATCACCTCTCCTTCTTTATCATTATTATTTTGGTCACACTTAACATGGAGGAATCATTCAAATTCATTCATATATATCCAGACATTTCTACTAAAATAAGTTATTGACAGCTAGGATTTGCAGAACTTGCTCTCTTTCGTGATTGGAAGTTCATGTACTTATTCCACTTCTCCATCTTCCCTTATCTTCTCATATATATATATATATATAGTTCTTGCTGTGATCCAATGCGCTCCTTGTTTTTTAGCTACAGCAGGAGAGAACGGCCATGGAGAAAGGCATCTGATTTGTGAAAAAGCTTAGTAATAATTAATATACAATCAAAATCATATACTTATATTTCAAGAATAATATCCTTAACAACCAATGACTTAATTTATGATTAGGAAAACAACATGGAGTTTGTCTATAAAATATGCAGTGTGTTTATATTTTTCATATTAAGATATCACAACAGTTCTCCCTCTTCAAGAGTGATCAGAAGGTGATTACACAATGAACAAAATGGTTCCTGCACAAGGAACTCACCTATAACTTCCCAAATATTTCTTGCAACATCTTTATACATCAAGCCAACCAAAAACTCTACAAAGTACTTTGTATCAACGGAAAAAATAGCACCATCTCTCTCAGTCTCAGCAAACTCACTAGATGACCAAAATTCAGGCGCACTGTCAATAAAATTTTCCCCAGTTTGCTGGACATCCAAATCAAGAAAGCAGTGAGGCTTTATAGTGTAATTGCAAGATGAACAACAGGTAATTGCAACTTTACAAGATCAACAGGTTATAAAAAAAAAACAAAGAATTAACAGGAACGATTTCAAACAGAACCCTAAACCCTAATTTAATTTTCACTGTAAACTACTTCAATTCAATCAATCAATTCATTCCTGCAACTGCAAGGCTGCAATTCTTATTTTAAAAAAAAAAAATAAAGAAAGCCACTTACCTAACGTAGCAGACAGAAGCAGTAGTAAAACAAACAAGAGGCAAGCAGTAGCTTCCCGGAACCAGTAGCATGGGCAGCCTTTCTTCGTTACCGGCGGTGGCTAGAGGTGGAGGCCGAAGGGAAACAGAGTAACGGCGCAACGGAGAAGGCTGCAATTGAGTGAGAGCAGCGTCAATTTCACGCACTCAAACAAAGAAGAGGGAAGAAGAAATGAATGAGAAGAGAACGAGGCTGCTTACCGGCGAAGGAATGGCAGGCGCGCTCGGTGGCCGGAGGTGGACGCCGAAGGAACGCAAGCCGCAGTTCGGAGTGGAGGCGCGGCGGAGATTTGGGCTCAGTTCAGTTTGCAAGCTGCGGACTGCGGTGAAAATGAAGATGAGGCACGAAGAAGAATGAGGAAATTAGCGGCGGCAGAAAGAGATGAAGATTAGGGATTAGGGATTAGGGTTAGGTTGAGGTAAAGGGCAGCATATATAGTGGTTTGGTTCGGTTTTTGGTTCAGTTTTCAGACTTTAAAAACCGCAGACCGAACCGAAATTTTTAATTTTTATATTTTAAAACCGAACCGAATACTTCAGTTAACCGATTTTCAGTTCGGTTTTCGGTTTTTTTTTCCCGCCCTAGTGGTGAGTGAGCTATGGTGAGTAGTTGTGGAGATGGAAGGTGGTCTTGGCTTGGGCGGAGGGTATTTTATTTGTTGGTGAGTGAGACATGGTGAGCGGCTGTGGGTGTGGAAGTTGTTCATGGGCTAAGGGTATTTAAGGGATATATTCATCTCTCTCTTTCCAATTTGAATTATAATTATCAACGGAATATACTCCAAAAAATAGACAGAGTGATGGAATAGTATGACGGTGCCAAAGGTAGTAATATAGAAATAATTATGCCAAAATCGAGTGATAGAATTATAATTGTAACCAACTATCAAAAATAAACACTAATGTATTCAGGTGGAAGTTTTAACTGGAAGGTAGTTGGGAGTTTGCATTGAACTCTCTCTTTCACACAAACTAATGTATTCTCGTGTTAAAAATATGGATTAAGATTTCATTTGAAGCTTCTGTCATTTTCTTTTTCAGGGAGTTCTCTTACAAACACCTCGCACAGCTCAAATATCTGCTTTTCTGAATCCATAGAAATAGATAAAATTCTCGTGCATGACAAGAAAACATTGTTTATGAAGCCAGAGATGAAAATTTTTGCTGCAGTTTAACGAGATTGAAGGACATAATGAACAATCTGATTATATTGCTCTCCATGAACTATTTGCTTCAAGACTTATTAATTACGTCACTGTAAATCCGGAGGTATTGCTCTTTCCCTATATTACCAACTTCTTGTTTTTAAAGTGTTATATATGAAGATTTCAACGTCATTAAAGGGATTGCTCATAGTTTATTATCAAGAAGAAAAAAGTTAGTTTATAAACTTTATAAGAATGGGAATTTAAGCATCTTAACTTAATTTGGTTGATAAATTATGAGTGAAATTTTACTGTAAAAGTGGTTATGAGGAATTGAATTCTTGACTATTTTTCCTGTTTTACAAGGTCTGTGAAATTCCAGAGGCCATTTTGCCAGATCCTCTCAACAAAAACAAAGACACTGCTTTTCTAGGTGAAGACAATGGCATTTCAGAGGCCTTATTTCCTGAGCCCTTAAGCCAAAGTCAGACCTTTGCTACAGAGCAATTGCTTGCAAATGCTTCAGTTGTAGATCCGCAAGCTTCCATCAAAAGTGAACTGCTGGCAAAATCATCCCATATGCACCCAAATTTTAGTAGACACTTCTTGAATAAGGGCATTAATGAAAATGACAAGACCGAACTATTAGCTACTCTAGTTCCTTTATCATCTGTACCATCATCTAATTTGAATAATCAAGATTCTGAAGTTGTAAAAGCAAGAAAATCGTCTGATCCAGGTTCCAAATCTGATATGGAGACCAATCCAGATACCGAATGTGAACAAGTAAAAGAATCTAAGGGCAAAAATTCCATTTCTGAACCTATCATCAATCTTCAACGCTTAGTCGATACCAATTCATGTGGAAGTCCCTCACCGAAGCTTACATTATCTGCTGATAATTTAATGGTCGAAACACCTGCACAGTCAATTCCAAAAAGGATAACACCACTTAGTGAGAATTATCGTTACGAGATAACCAACCAACCGCAGACATCTTCTTCATGTAAGGCTGCAAAGAGATCATTGAACTTCTCATTTTTGGAAGGTGATGAGTCAGAAAACTGTGAATTGTTTCAGGACACTATCCCCCGTACGCTGGATGGTTCTTCTGAGCTAATTCAAAAGGTATTTCTCTCCATTTCAACCCAGCCATGTTGCATTATTCAGATAAAATACTTATTGATCCTTGTTGCAAATTCAAGCAACTCAAAATTTTTGAATTTTTGTTTTAATAATGAGATCTTACTAGGGTTTCCTTAGAAGGTAGAGAAGAGCTGTGGCTGTGGCGAGGAACATAACTTGAGTTCTTCAGATTTATTGCATCTGCAATTGCCTAACCTGGTTTTGCTTATTCGCCATATATTCCAGTCTGTCAACTACTCTGCAATCACAAAAGAGGAACTTGTGCACAAGATAATCATAAATTGCTTTGATTTTGATGAAAAAAGTACGTATTTACATCTGAATGTATGAGAATTTATTTGTATCTTACTTGGTCCATTGACTTATCTTTCTTCCACTGGACAAGTTGAAGAGCAGATTGAAATTCTTGAAAACCTGATTCCAGACTGGATTTGCATGAAACGTGCTGCTAGTGGAGATGTCTTATATAGGTGGGTGTACCGTACTTTCTCTTATTTTTAACTTGTTCTGCTTGTTAATTTTCCAAGAAATGTTGATCAATGAGCTTAATTTCAAGCTTTTCTTTCACCTGATTCTTTTTCTCCCCCCTTGCAATTTGATTTTGTAATTTATCCTGTTGGTTTCATTCAGCATCAAGAAAGCATCGGATTTGAACTTGATTCAATCGAGGGTTGGCACAATCAACAACAATTAGAGGTACTCTCCTTTTGTTCTATATTTGGACAAAGCTTCAGATGTGGGTTTTTTTATTTCATCAAGTTTAATATTTGATTGATTTTGCAGGGGACTACTATCTTTGTGCAGGTACATTTATTTCATAGAGGATTTGGCATTGATTTAGAGCAGAGAATTTCAGTAATACAAAGGAAGTCTTCTGGGTTTGGATTCTGAATCCCGGGTGATTCCATCTCCATCTCCATCATGCATTACTGATTTGGATTTATTTTTCATTGATAATCTAAGCTAACTATGCAAATTTAGTTAACTATTTGATTGTTATATGAAATGTATTAATTGATAGTAATAATTAAAGGTCCGTTTGAAACAAATGTATTCCACACAATTTTATAGAGTTCATTTCTAAATCTACTCTGTTATATTTGGAATACAAAACAAATTTAGATCATGTCTGGGTTGGCATGAAAGATAGGAAAACATTACTACAGGTTTACTAATTTGGAATCTTTTTTCCTTTTCAATCAAAGCAAAGCTGTGGAAATTTAGTAACTTTGTGTTGCTTGTCATATGAAGAGGGTGCTTGTCTAGGCTTAAAAAGCTGATCAAACCTCCTCTGAAGCCCTTTTTAGCTTTTAACTTGAGCATTGGGAGTGACTTGTTTGTCTAAGCTTTAAAGCTCTCAGGAACAAAAAATGGTTAAAAGCACTCCAAATATATTAACATATGCAAATTTGCATTTGAACTATGCAGGCAATTGGTATGCTAAACATCAAAATATCAAATACTATTTATATTCACATTTCCATTGAAAAAGTCAAGAACAAATTATACTTCTGTATCTAACAAACCTTAAAAAAGTCTACTTTGAGGAAGAGGTTGTTGCAGAAAGTGCAATTTCGAGATTCTCTAAAGCTTTCTCATAACGTAAAAATCCCACGAACCAAAATTCAAAACCATCTTGTGTTACTATTTCTATGTACTTCTGCTTTGGATTTTCCTCATTTTGTCTCTCATTTGCTCTTTTGATCTTGTTAATTGGTATCGTTACCTGCAATTCATACATATTACAACACATAATTAAGATTTTAATACCCATTAATCAACACTTGAAAAATCTTTATATATAAAAGAAGACAGTGAAAAATTTTACCTTGTAAGGAGTTTTAACCAATTCCCCATTTGGAGAATGGAAAGAAAGAATTGTTTCACTGCAAAATGCAACTTTTAGAGTAGAAATGAAGAGCACTCCAGCAATAGGTCCAGCTGTTGTTGATAAATAGCATTTAGAAGCTTTTAATAACTCTTCTCCTTCTGTAATTCCAAATACTTGTTTGAATATATTTTCTCTTCCGCCTTCTCGAATTATTCTTGCCCCTAATCTTAATTTACCTTTTACTGTTTGGGACAGTTTAGGACCCAATTTTACTGCAATTAATCACATAAACAAAATTAATAATTACAGTTAAGCATTTTTCTTTTATTAATAAAAGATTCTTTCATACCAAGCAAGAAAAATTAATTACAACATACCATGATCTCTAATTCTGCAAGCAAAAGTACTGGTTTTTCTTCCAAATTTCTGATCTTGCTTTGAATTCTCTTTGCCTGCAACAAACAACACATTAATTAACAAACAACACATTAATTAATCTTCAATTAGACTTTAGGGCTTTTTGTTGTTTCTAAATAAGTGAGACTTTTGGTATTTTTGGTAGAATGTGGATAATTTTGCCATTTGTCTTGTATTAAATGTAATTTTTTTTTAGTGCATGTGTGATCTACTTTTATAATGAGTGGATGTGAGTTGATTACTTTTTGGAATAGAACAAGAAGAAAATTATAAGAAAAAAAGAGAGTAAATAGTAAAAATCTCAATTTTTTAGGACGGAAGTAGTATTTAGAAACAAATAATATGTATAGCTTACAGTATTTGAAAAGAAATAATTAATCACCTGTTGTTCTCTCCATATTCTTCTGATCAACTTCCATAGCTACCATCCAAAAAAAAAAAAAAAAGGAAATCTAAACTTTCTTCTATTATATGGGTGTGTATATATTTCAAGAAAGAATAACAAAAAGAGAAGAGAAGAAGGATATTTGATTTCCAGGCAGCTTCATTAGCTAGTGAAGAATTTGCAGTAGTCAATGAATATGGGACCCACACGTATTTTAATTCAAGTTAAGAATATAATAATAAATGAAAGTAGAGGAACTTTCTACACTTGACATAATTTGACAAAAGGGCAAATTTATGAGCTTGCAATTTGGAATCGGCTGTCCTGAAAATCTCCTCCACATAAAAATGGAAGGAGGAGACGAAATAAATACAAGAGACGATGAAAGTGACCTCTTCCATTGTCATGTTCAAACAGGAAAATCAAAATAGCGGAAATGGAGGCTTTCTTAAAAAGACAACCAACACTCTCTCTATTTACAGGTCCGTATTTTCGTTTTTGTTTAAGATTTATTTTTCTGTGCTTTTTAGTTCACAATTTGAGTTATAAATCGTTGGTGCTTGATTTGATTATTAAAAAGGGAAATTTTGAGATTGAAAGCGAGTCTTTTCTTATTTATGATTAATTTTGAAGACCCATCAGCAGCATCAAATTATTAAACCCTGATGATCTACTTAAAATTTGCATCTGATTGGAGTCCTGCTTCAATTAAATTTGACTATTATTAAATCAAAATCATAATTCACTGGAATCTTTAGTTCTAATTCCAATTATCAAGATGTTTAGTTATTAATATTATATCCGGACACTAACAAAAATAAAATAGCAAAAAAAAAATCTCTATAAAATATTGACTTCTTATTATTCTCTTTCACTATTGTACAAAATTTAAGTAACACACACAACATTTTGATAAGCGGGTAAATGATTTGGAATTTCAAACTGAAAAGAAAGAATAGGGTATCATTTTGGTTTGCTAACTTCTCTTTTTTTTTTTTAATATAGGTAAATGGGGATATGAGAATTGAATTCAACACCACAAAGGATGGATAATCAACATTCTTGCTAACTCGGTTGAAATAATGTTTCCGGTAAGCCGGGGTTAGAAGTAAAAAAATCACATATTTTGAAATATGCTATTTAGACTTTATTGTAAATCCATCTGCCTCTGATAATGCTTACAGTAAAAAATAGCCATATAAAAAAAAGTATTATCCGGGTACTTAGGTTTGAAAGTAAAATGGATATTAAGGAGACACGAGCAACAGATCCAGCAAGGAAAATGATATGCCCAATTACATGATTATATTTTGTGCCACGAAGTTCTCCATAAGCGGCAAATGCGACGGAGTAGATGAAGATGGCCAGAACAAAAACCCAAATGCTAAATGGATGGGTGTCGAATGGAGAACAATCCATGTTTTGATATTTGATTTGTATCAGTCCAAGCAATATTCCAACCAGACCCACAACCAATTCTAAGCCTGTTTGTGATGTCATAAGCTCCAGCCAACTGTAAAAACGTAATACGTATTTAGATTTTTTTTAATAACAAATATATTTAAAATATTATTTTTGATTAAGAATTAATTACTTAACTAATTAAGTAAATTGGACTATCCTGCTGCTTTTTCAAGCTATGAGAAGTAATTTAATTTGATTGTCGCATATTTGAAAACTTATTTAATTTAATTAAATATAATGCATTAATTCTGAAATGTCATCTCATCTCTAAGGTCTTCGAACTCGTGTAGATATAAATTTCATTAGCATTTTTATGAACTAATATAATTACAAAGCAGAGCATAACATGGAAGCAGAGCATAACATGGAAGCAGAGCATAACATGGAATCAGAACAGAAGCATAAAAACATTCATCAATCATCATGAATGCATAACAAGTACACAAGCAGCAGAACATAAGCATCAAAGCTAACCTGAATGCAGAGTCGCCAGGCACGTTAATTGTTTTCAAGAAGTTTAGAAGATAAATTTTTGTTCTAAAAGAACTGCAAGGCAGCACTATAAATTAGTTTTTGAAGATATATATATATATATATATATGTTTCCAACTGCTAGTTCTATTGGATTCACTTCTAGAAGTTCACAAAAGTGCCAATTTAGCATAACATGGAAACAGAACAGAAGCATAAAACATTTATCAATTATCATGAATGCATAACACATATACAAGCAGCAGAACATAAGCATCAACAGAAATCCCAGGCAGCTCTAGAAGAGGCTGGTAGATTATAACAGCGAGATTGAAGGTGAAGATAAGCTGAAATCGAAAGACTTAACGGTGAGGGAGCTGGAAGAAGATGAGGCCGTTGATTTGAAAGTGAAAGAACAAAACTCGAAGCTCAATCATAAACAGGGAGAAGACCAAAGAAACAGAGAATAATTGCATAGCATTCTAAAAAAATAAATTTAAAAAAAAAAAAAACCTAACTTGATGATCACAGGAACGTCCCCAGTTTGAACATTTGTTCCTGCCATTGCAGGGAAGTGGTCTTGAAGTTGTTTACGAAGGACAGGGGGTTAGGCTGCGCCTTGGTCGTGTTTATAAAATTTCTGTGTTGAGGAGACGTCTGTTGTAGTTTCTATAGACTGAATGTAATTTATAGAACATGTTTGAGGAAATGAAAGTGGCATATTCCACTTATTTCCCACTTTAACTTGATGAAAGTGGAATATGTCACTTTTAAGATCAAATAAAGTGGAAATAAGTGGAATATGTCACTTTCATTTCCTCAAACATGTTCCTCTAAATTTCATTCGGTCTAATTATTGGCAATTGGTAGTAAATGATTATCCAATTTTATATTCTATAAATTCTACTACTTTCTATTCGATATGGGATCTAATATAACTGTACATGTCCAATCTTTATTCCCAAATAATAATAATAATAATAAATTAATCCGTAAGTGATGTAATATTAAATAAATTATATATTTTTTGTATGATTAATATTTTCGACAATTCTATAAATAGTAATAGTTTAAGTAATTACACTATACAACATATAACAATTCAAATTGTAAAATTATAAAAATAATTAACCACGTAATATTTATATTTATTTAAACTGTTAAAGTACTAAACTGAATTTTACTAAAAAAAACTAAATTGTATATTCTGTTATATGAATCGTTTTAATAACATTTCAATCAAAGTGATCCATTACAAAAATAAAGAATTTTTATTTTTGAAAAAAGAGTATATAAGAGATTATCCCTATTAGGGATGGTAGTGGGGTGAATACTTGTAAATTTCTCTACTACCAAGTTTGGACTGTAGATCCATACAATATTAAAGATAAATAACTCCTAAACCTACACAAGGCAACAAATAATATAAATTTAATATTCTCATTACTTTTCCTCTCCATTTTGGCTGGAACATGAGCTTGATCTATGATAATGAGTGTGTTTCCTAGAGGTTGAGTCTGTTGCAAAACGAAAAAACTGAAATTCTTCATGGAGACACTCATCAAATTTGTTGTATCCAAACTCCCAAACACAAATATGAAGAAATAAAAAATAAATCTAGATCTATTTTTGACTATGGGATAAACCTTAACAAACAAGCAAAAACTAAAAAATATCTTCATTATTAAAACAAAATAGAAACTAGAAGCAAAAAATAAGGCTACTACCGGTGAAAAATTACCAGCAGTAGCCCAAAATAGCTAGATATATGGTTTTGAAGAAGAGACGTCCAGAGAAAGAGGTGAGACAAAAGTTTTATAAGAAAAATCTTTATAATAAATGTATGCATTTTTTTTTTAAATTCATGAAGATATTATTATCTTTAAATAATATTGGGGAAATTGGTTGAAATTAGCATGGAAAAGAAAATTTTTTTATCACAAATGGAAAAAATATTCTCTCTATCCACACTTATAAATGAGTTTATAAATGAGTTAAGTGAATTGTGAGTTATCCAACTTAGATAGGTAGTTTGATTATTTCATATTATAAGTCTCTTCTTATATATTGACACCATATTAATAATGTGAAATGGGTTTGATACTAAAATATTGAGGTTGCCCATTGCCCGTACCCATGTTTGGAAAATTGTTTTTAACTCCCTACTGCCTTTCTATCCTGAAAAAGAAAATTAATGAGAAGTTTGTTTCTCTTTAAAAAAAACCCTTAGCTAGATACATTTAAATTCATCTATTCTAAAAATAGATTATTCAATAATTATTTTACTATCACTGAAACAAAAATTACCTTTCAAAAAAAATTATTGAAATAAAAATTAAATCATTTGTAGACAATAAATTTATGAATGAAGTTTTTCGCACTATATCAACTTTTTTAATCATTATGATAAAATATTAATATTAGTTACTGTTTTCAAAAATTAATATTAATTATATTATGGTTAAATATCAAATAGTAGATGTGTGCATAAATTGGAATATGAGAATCAACATAAAATTAAATGATAAGTTATTATTTGTATTAAACACACTATAAATATTTTATCAAAAAATAAATAAATGATAAATAATTTGTTACTGGCTTGTAGCAAAATAAAGTAATAAAAATTAAGTTTAGGACTCATGAACTTTAAAAAAATTATGATATATAATAAAATAGTACTACCTTCATTTTTATTGAGATTTTAGGGCAAAATAAGTGAGACTTTTGATATTTTTTATTAAATTAGGATGATTATACCCTTTATTTATATTAGATGTAATTTATCTTTAATGTATATGGGGTCCACTTTTTATATTAAATGAATACGAGTAGTTATTTTTTATAGTAGAATGAGAAAAAAATTATAAAGTAATAGTAAAAGTCTAAATTATTATTTTAAAAACATAATTTAAAGTATTTATAGATAAATTATATATGAAGAAGAATTTAAGTCAAATAAAAAAAATTATATTTTTTAACTGTTAATAAAATATAAAAAATAAAAATATATTTTAATTTGAAATTATTAAACATATTAAAATTTTATCTAAAAGGAGTTATTCCTAATTATAGGAAAAAATTGAAATGGCAAAGTGAAAACATAATTTTGTGATTTCTAAAACTCAATTTTTTTTAAAAAATGATTAAAAAATAAAATAAAATAAAAAACGAAAACAGTTTATCCAAATAAGTTTTGTTTTATTTTATTTTTATAAAAAATAAGTGAAAAACAAAAACTAAAACAATAATAAACGGGGCCTTACATGTTGCTATTTTCGTTTTTGTTTAAGATTTATTTTTCTGTGCTTTTTAGTTTACAATTTGAGTTATTTGATTATTGAAAAGGGAAATGTTGAGATTAAAAGCGTGTCTTTTCTTGTTTATGATTAATTTGAAAAACCCATCAGCAGCATCAAATTATTAAAACCTGACATTGACATTGATGATCTACTTAAAATTTGCATCTGATTTGAGTCCTCCTTCAGTTAAATCGATTATTATTAATCAAAATCGTAATTCACTGGAATCTTTAGTTCTAATTCCAATTATCAAGATGTTTAGTCATTAATTAATATTATATCCGGTACACAAAAAAAAAAAAAAAATCTCTATGAAATATTGACTTTTTTTTTTTTGCCAAGAAATATTGACTTTCTTATTAGCTTCTTTATGGTACAAAATTTAAGTAACACACTAATAATATTTTGATAAGTGCGCAAATGATTTGGAATTTCCAAAAACTGAAAAGAAAGAAAGGGTAGTATTTTTGTTTGCTATCTTCTTTTTTTTTAATTATTATTTTTAATATAGGTAAAGGGGAGATGGGAATTGAATTCGCACCACAAAGGCGGGATGATCAATATTCTTGATAACTCGGCTGGGACAACGTTTCTTGTAAGCCGGGGTTAAAAGTAAAAAAATCACATATTTTGGAATATGCTATTAAGACTTTGTTGTAAATCTATTTACCTTTGAGAATGTTTATAGCAAAAAACAGCCATAAAAAAAAAAATATTATTTGGATAGTTAGGTTTGGAAGTAAAATGGAAATTAAAAAAACAGGAGCGACAGATCCAGCAAGGAAATGATATACCCAATTACAAGATTGTATTTTGTGCCACAAAGTTCTTGGTAGGCGGCAAATGCGACGGAGTAGATGAAGATGGCTAGAATAAAAACCCAAATGCTAAATAGATGGGTGTCGAATGGATAACAATTTAGGTTTTGAAATTTGATTTGTATCAGTCCAAGCAATGTTCCAATCAGATCCACAATCAATATTAGGCATGTTTGTGATATTATAAGCTCCAGCCAACTGTAAAAAATATTGCAGATTCAGATTTTTTTTTTAATAACAAATATTATTTTTGATTAAGAATTAATTACTTAACTAATTAAGTAAATTGGACGATAATTTCCTAAGTACCCTATGTTTTTTTCAAGGTATGAGAAGTAATTTAAATTAAAATTTAATTTAATTGTGGCATATTTAAAGATTTATTTAATTTAATTAATATAATACATTAATTCTGAAATGCCATCTTTAAAGTCTTCAAAATCATAAGAGTTAACTAAAAAGAAAAAAAAAACTAACCTGTATGCAGAGTCGCCAGGCATGTTAATTGATTTCAAGAAGATAAATTTTTGTTCTAAAAGAACTGCAAGGCAAGGCAGCACTATAAATTAGTATTTGGGATGGTTTCTAATTTGTTTACGAAGGGATTGGGGGATTTATAAATTAGTATGGGGGAAAATAATCTCGAATATCACAATCCGCCACCTCTGTAAACGGAAAAATTCGTCTCTTAGGTGGAGCCCATTCAAGTGTCGTGCCTAGAAAAGGCAGCGGGACCCATTCAAGTGGTGCCTGTGGTCGTCGACGTCGTGGGAGGAAATTTTATTATTATTATGTTTCTTGACCATAGAGGAAATCTTATTCATATATGTGATATATTTGACTTATAAATATATAAGACAAATTTATGTGTGGTTACTGCGTTTTTTATTAAAAGGACACGTGGAATCTTATTGCATAAATTCTAACTTTATGGTTTAAAGGAGTCCAAACTTTATATTGCATAAATTTTTTTTTTTCTATTAGATGTGGCATATGTCTAAATTTTATTTCTAAATAATAATAATAATAATAAATTAATCGTGAGTGAGTGATGTAATATTAAATAAATTATATATTTTTTTTATTGATATCTTCGAATTCCATAAGTAGTAATAGTTTAAATAATTAAACTATACAAAATATAACAATTTAAATTATAAAATTATAAAAATAATTAAAAATGTAATATTTATATTTATTTAAAATTATTAAAATATTAAATTGAATTTTATCAAAACAGCCAAACTTGTATATTCAGTCATTTAGTGAATCTTTTTAGTAATATTTTATTAAAAGTGATCTAATACAAAAATAAAGAATTTGATATTTTTTTAAAAAAAAAAGATATATACGATATTATCCCTATAATAAGGGATATCAGCGGAGCAAATATCTATAAAATTCTCTACTACCTGTTCTGTTCCACAAAAAAAATTGCAAGTTTCGCTACAGACTGCCCCAGGTAACGAGTACACAGGTTATTTATTTAGTTCTGATAATAATTTTATAAAGTATTATAATTGTAAGCCTCTCCATTTTTTAAGGATCTGCCTGTCAGAGTATAGTAGAGTTGAAACTATAGATCCGGTAAGGACGGCAGCTATTGACTACATAGATAGAGGTCATCTATGCTCCAAAGAGTGCTAGGTCACCGACTTCCTTTGGTCCACCGACCTTGCTGCTCTAAGTCACCGACTATTTACGTGACACCACTTAAATTCCTATAAATAGTCTATAACTATCAAACTAAAATACCTTTTTAGACTTTTATTAGTGCAGTGATCGTAGATACCAGAGATATAGTACTAAAATTTTTTTTTTAATTTTATTAATATTAATATTAATTAAACTAACCTAAATAAATGATAATTGCTGGTTTTAAATTATTTTATTTCAAATTTTTGGAATTTGGAACATCAAAGGATATTGCTTTGTCGTGGTCGTGGAAGCGGGGTCCACCGAGTCAGCCCTATTTATGTGCCTCGGTCTATTTTAGTAAGCAACAAAAAACAAAAAACCATTTGTCGAGTTTAGCTGTACGTCTTTACATCACACCTAAATTTGGGGAGTTTCAGAGATTTTTTTTTTCGGGTTTCATTTTTAGTAGATTTTCCTAAACTTTTCCTTTTCTTTTACTAAACTTTACGTTTTTAGTTACAGCAACAACTAGCTTTGATCTTTCCCTTTCTGCTGAGTTTTGTGATATTTTACCCTTAAATTTTGCATTAATATGTTGCAATTCTTTTATTATTATTATTTTTTAATATAAATATAAATTCACACATCCGGACGTAAATGAGAAGATTCGAACTCAGTCCATTATGACTCGAGCACAAATGTCTTACCACTTCTGCTGACTTTCAACCACTGTTGCAATTCTTTTACTTTTCTAATAATTTGCTCAATTTTTTTAGTTTATTAACTATTACTACCTCTGTTTTTTTTTATTTCTTTACATTCACTATTTCACCAATACCAATACAAACTCACTTTTCACCAATACCAATACAGAAATAATAATAAACAACTATTAATCCTTTAAAAAATTTACTTTTTCACCAATACTAATAAAAAAAAACAATTACAAAACTTACTATAAATGGAAATGTAAATAACTCAAAAAAACACCCAAAAACGGAAATGTAAATATATATATCATAAAAATGGAGGTAGTATTATTCTTGAAGAAAAGGAATTTATGGTTTAATGAGGATTAGTGATTAATTTACATTTGCAGGTATTATAATCTTGTTACGGGTATAGTTCAATTATTCTTGGACATGTTTAAGTTAATAATCTTAATTAAATATTGAATTTATAGATACAAATTGATGCTGCAAGAGTAATAAAAATGGATATTTAGAAGAAATAAATTATTCTTAATTCTTTTTTATTTATTCATTATTTTCTCACCTATCCAATTTGTCTTTGTTTGACGAATTAGCTAAGCAATGCTTTTGACTGTAGATTCTGAATGTAAACTTGATCTTTTGAAATGTGACGGCTGAAAATAAAACTTGGTCTTATGTGTTTTCTGTTTCTACTGTACTATTTTCATTGTTCTTATTTGGATATTGAGACTGTTTCGTAACAGGCGTGCCATCTGGGCATTTGAATCTGATGGACACTGCAGATTTTGCGTGTTGGCATGTTTTGATCAGCCGAAAAATTATAGAAAAAAAAAGAATAAATAGTAAAACTCTCAATTAATAAACAACTGACCAGAGGTAGTATTATTTTTATAGAATGATAAATTAGTACAATCTACTCAAAATACAATACTGAAATCATGGTTTTAAACAACGTAACGTAACGGCCGTTATTTAACGAAATTTGAGAGGACCGTCACCGTTTTTACCATTATTTAACGGTTTTTATTTTTTGTATGGGTAACGGCCGTTACGACCGTTATTTAACGGTCACGGCCGTTACCCAAACTAAATCCTAAACCCTTAACCCTAAACTCTAAATTCCAAATTCCAAACCCTAAATCCCAAACCCCAAACCCTAAATCCCAACTCAAACCCCAAACTCCAAACCCCAAACCTTAAACCCCAAATTCCAAACCGTAAATCCATAACCATAAACCCCAAACCCCAACCCATAACCATAAACCTTAAACCCCAAACCACAAAATCCCAAACCCCAAACCGTAAATCCTACACTCTACACCCTAAACCCTACAAACCTTAAACCCTAAAACCACCGTTACCCACCGTTATTATTATTATTATTAAACCCTAAACCCTAACCCAAACCCTAAACCATATATTCCAAATTCCAAACCCCAAACCCTAAATCCCAACTCAAACCCCAAACCCTAAACTCCAAATCCCAAATCGTAAATCCATAACCCTAAACCTCAAACCCTAAAATCCAAAACCCCAAACCCTAAACCCTCCTTATGTATTGCAGTTATGTTTATTAAACTATTGTGTGCTTATTTTTTTCATGAACACCTTAAAAATATATTAATTCTAAAATTTTACAATTTTTCAAAAAAAATTTACAGCTTCGCCGGCAGTTACCGTTATTTATCGCCGCAATAGGTCAGTTACCGTTAACTTTACACGCGATCGCGATTGCGGCCGTTACTGTTATTTGAATCCATGACTGAAATAGTTTATTTTTAAAACGAGAGGGACAAAAAAATATATTTAAATTTTATAATTAACCGTAGTTTTTACCTTTTTTTTTTTTTAAAGAGCCTGTGTTAGAAAATGAGGAGAATTGGAATTGGTTGTCCTGGAATCTCCTCCACAGAAAAATGGAAGGAAGAGACGATGAAATTGCAGTGAACTCTTCCATCGCCATGTTCAAACAGGAAAGTCAAAATAGGGCGGAAGAAAAACTCTCTCTACTTACGTGTCCGTATTTTCGTTTTTGTTTAAGATTTGTTTTAATGTGCTTTTTAGTTCACAATTTGAATAGTTACCCGTTATAAATCGCTGGTGAGGGAAATTTTGACATTCAAAGCGCGTCTTTTTGCATCCTGATTGGACTCCTGCTTCAATTAAATCGATTATCATTAATCTACTGTAATTCAAGGTGACCCCAATGCCCTTTACTTTGGCGTGTGTATTTGAGTGACTTGCATTGAGAAGCTTTTAATAACTCTTCTCCT
>CATIWJ010363189.1:0-15060 GCA_949640765.1 Croton laevigatus | reverse complement strand
CCCACTCCCACTCCCCGTTATAACTAAATAACCTGCTTTACCAATTTAATACTAAAATGCCTAGATTAAAAAGCTTATGTTAAACTTATCTAGGGACCCACTTAGCCTTAGTGTAAAACACTAAATTTCGAAGGACCGCTGGCTTCGGCAGCAGTAGACGAGCCCATTATATATAATACATAACTAGTAGAAAAATAAACAGTTTGGCAAAAAAAAAAAAAAAAATAAACAGATGCGAGTGAGAAATTCAAATTGATCAGATATAGCAGAATTGCTAATCCATCTGATATATATGCATAAGAATACAGAAAAAGATAACAAAGAAAAATAAAAATTGAAACTTTACGTAGAATTGCAAATCAATAGATGATCAAATGTGTAATTTAGAGCACAGAGCACAAGACTAAACAAAAATTGTTTTAAAGTTTAATATGTAAGATGTCTTGTAGGTCGTTGTTTTTAACGTTTTAGTTCCGAACCATAGCATCGTATTGCAGAGTCGCGGCCATGTCTGTATGGCCCGCAAAATCTTGCACTGCTTATCTGTGCATCTCTACCCGCCGTTTTTTCTCTTCAAACTCAGCTGAGGCTGTCCTCTTCCCTTATTTCCATGAATTCCAAAATCTCTGTTCGAGAGGTCTAATTAAACAAGCATTTCAGAACTTCCACTCGCAAATATGGACAGACCCGCATCTCTTTTCTTGCCTTCTTCAATCTTGCATTCCCGGAAAATCACTACTTTTAGCAAAACAGCTCCATTCTTTAGTAATGACTTCTGGCTACAACAACGACAAGTTTGTAAGAAATCATCTTTTAAACACGTATTCAAAGATCGGAGAATTGGAAACTGCTGTTTCGTTGTTTAATTCAATGCCAAAGAGAAATATAATGTCCTGTAATATTTTAATTAATGGGTATATACAGATTGGTGATTTGGAAGGTGCTCGTAAGGTGTTTGATGAAATGGCTGAACGAAATGTTGCGACTTGGAATGCTATGGTTGCTGGGATGACTCAGTTTGAGTTCAATGAAGATGGTTTGAATTTGTTTAGGGAAATGTATGTATTGGGTTTTTCTCCTGATGAATTTACTATAGGCAGTGTTCTCAGGGGTTGTGCTGGTCTGAGATGCGTTTACGCAGGAAGGCAGGTTCATGCCTATGTAATGAAATGTGGGTTGGATACCCATTTGGTTGTTGGGAGTTCCTTGGCTCATATGTATATGAAAAGTGGAAATTTAGGAGAAGGAGAGAAGCTTATCAGATTTATGCCAACTCGCAGTATTGTAGCTTGGAATACTCTTATTTCAGGGAAGGCACAAAATGGGTTTTCTGAGGAAGTTCTTGATCAGTACAATATGATGAAAATGGCAGGTTTTAAACCTGATATAATAACTTTCACAAGTGTTATCAGTTCATGCTCTGACTTGGCCACTCTTGGTCAAGGTCAGCAGATTCATGCTCAAGCCATCAAAGCCGGTGCTAGTTCAGTCGTTTCAGTTATTAGTACATTGATTAGTATGTATTCAAGGTGTGGGTGTTTGGAAGATTCTGTAAAAGTTTTCTCAGAATACGAAAATGCTGATTCTGTATTGTGGACCTCCATGATTGCTGCTTATGGGTTTCATGGAAGGGGACAGGAAGCCATCAAACTCTTTCAGCAGATGGAGCAGCAGGATGATTTAGAGGCAACTGACATAACTTTCTTGAGTTTGCTTTACGCTTGTAGTCATTGCGGATTGAAGGAAGAAGGGATGGAATATTTCAAGTTGATGGAGACGAAGTATGGATTGAAGCCTTGGCTAGAGCATTATACTTGCATGGTTGACCTACTCGGAAGATCAGGGTGTTTGGAAGAAGCAGAGGCCATGATAAGATCAATGCCTGTGAAAGCAGATGCTATAATTTGGAAAACTCTGTTATCTGCATGTAAACTTCACAAAAAGACAGACAAGGTGATGCAAGTTGCTGAAGAAGTTCTAAAGCTTAATCCTCAGGATTCAGCTGCATATGTGCTGCTTGCTAATGCGCATGCTTCTGCCAGGAGTTGGCACGCTGTTTCTGAGGTCAGGAAAGCAATGAGAGATAGGAATGTGATCAAAGAACCAGGTATGAGTTGGGTGGAATTGAAGAATCAGGTTCATCAGTTTCGCAAAGGTGATGAACTCGATCAGGCAATCGATTTGTATTTGACTGAGTTGGTGGAAGAGTTGAAATTGCACGGTTATGTACCTGATATTGCTTCAGTTTTGCATGATATGGATAATGAGGAGAAAGAATACAATTTGATTCATCACAGCGAAAAATTGGCTGTAGTGTTTGCTCTAATGAACACTCCGCCTGGTGTGCCAATAAGAATAATGAAGAACTTGCGCGTCTGCAGCGACTGTCATATTGCCATCAAATACATATCTGAGATTAAAAACAGAGAAATCATTGTTCGTGATACTAGTAGATTCCATCATTTCAAAAATGGAAAATGTTCTTGTGCAGATTATTGGTAAGAAAAGCCTTCAGTACGCTGTTCCTGCTGGTGAATGCAGTCACTTTGTATTTAAATCTGCAATTGCCACTGCTGAAAATCCTGTGCAAACACAGTAGAGCTAGGCATATGACGGCCAAGTATCATTTTCTAATAGAAGCAGAGAGAATTGGTGAAATTAGCTTGGATGAACAATAACAATTGGCAGATTTTGTTTTACCAATGCATTGCCAAATCAAAAGTTATAACAATTGAAACTATTGATTGTTGAGTCTTGGGAAATTCTCGAGGACTAATGTGAGATTGTTGAAACTTTTTCTCAAGTCAGCTGATGGTATTGTTGAAACTTTTTCTCCAGTCAGCTGATGGTACTTCTAAAAGGAAGATGCTGCAAAAAAGAAAATAATAGAAGTGCAAATGGATTTAGATATTCTTCTAATACAATCTCTCGATATTTTTTTATTTTGTCATAGTCATACGCTCACACCTTCAATTCAACTCACGCATCTAAAGGAGATATGATTTTTGGAGTTTTGATCCTGGGTATTAATAGACCACGGACGCATCTGAAGGAGATGGGATTTTTGGAGTTTCAATCTGGAGTATTCATAGACCACGGACACACTGCTTCATCAACCCTACCACCCCCACTAATTACAATCTCTCATGTCAGAAATATAATTATAAAGTGCAAAACTCCCCCTAATAATCACTTTTGTTGCTTCATAATCTTAGATCTGTGACTCATCTTTTACAGCTAGTTTCCATTGATGTTTTAAGTTTATTAAGTTCAAAAAGTACTTCAAACATTTTTTCTAAAACAAGGAGTTGAAACTTTTATGCGCTAATAGCCTCTCCAACCCACCAACACCAAATTTTACACCAAAAATGGGATTTGATGTGAAAAATGGCGTTGGTTGCAGATGCTCTAAGGAGCCTATCCATCTATTAAATCTGGTTTTCTAGTCGATCAGGCTCGGATTCCAATTAAACCGATATAACTGCTGGATTCCAATTCAACCGATATAACTGCTGGATTCCAATTCAACCGATAGAACGGCTGGTCCGATATGTTATTCACAATATTTTCTTTTGGCACCCGGAAACGCCTTCTCAAACTTCATGAAACGCAGGTCAGAATTCAGATTACTTACTATAGAGAACCTGAAAGTACAAGGCATAAAAACTAACAAGGCTCCCACCATTAAAAAAAGGAAAAGTAAGCTCCTGATGAGGCAACATATTTGCCTCCAACAGCTCCAAATAAAATTACTCATCATCATCCATTTCGAATTTTGCCGCACATTGAGAGCCTAAGGTTAAATTATGAAAAAATATCCTCAGCAACAATAAAAAATGTACTATAAAATCCTTCTTAACAGACAAAATCCTACAACCCCCATTGACAAAATGAGAGTAGCTTTTGTAGCAATTTCAAAATCCATCATCATCCATCTCCTGTTCGTTCTTGCTCGCTGCGATCTCTCCCCTACGCCATCCCGAACAAGATTACTTAAAGAATCTAATTGATGCATCAGTTGACGTTGTCCCCGCATAATTCCTGATATCTGTTTCCACATAAAGATTAATAAAAATACTGATATGCCTAGCCACACCTACAAAAAGATCCTTATTGTACCTCTTCCATTAAAGGTGACTCCTTTGCCAACTGGGAGGAAGATGAGGAATTAGGCATTTTCAAACCAGTCAAGGAACCATTTGCCAAACCAGTTACGAAGTAAGAAGTTGGAGCAGAGCCATTACATGCTTCAGCTTGAAGAGCCAAGTTCTGTTGGCTATGAGAACTTTTACTCATGTTGAACTTGGAATTTAGCTCTTCAATGTGGACTGTGAACTCATCCATTCTGTCATTTAGAGAGGAAATCTGTTCTGAAAGTTGAGTGAGGATTCCCTATGTAAAAGGAAAGAACAAGATTATAAAAAAAAAAAAGAATTGAATTATGTGCCTTCATTATTGTGGAAAGTAATGAAACAGTTGCAAATAAGAAACAAAAAGATTATTGGATACCTGATTTGCCACCGGTCCCTGTGAATCTTGGATTCTTTCATCATACCTTCGGCTGTTTGCAAGTACAGAAAGCTTAGGCAAGTTCTTGTCCCTTTGACTTGAATATGAATGTGAAATGCCGCTGCTTGATGTAAATAATGATCATTATGTCAATTAAGACACCCAAACAACTGAAGGATACTTCAACGCATAAATAAAGATGATAAAGCAACATAATAAAATTTATGAGCTATATTTTATTGGTCATTGCACCTTTTCAGATCCTTATTTCTCAAGGCAACCCTATCAGCGGAGGCTCTCAGAAGAGCTTCTTTGGGGCTTGAAACTAAATCCTCATCAAGGCTGAGCTTCGTTTTCAGATCATCTGGTAAAGCCTGCAGAACGATTAGATCAGGACGACCTATAAAAGACAATTCATAACAAGTATCAGATATTCCCATACCATAACCTCATCCACGAGCTTTTCCAGTTGAATCTGTTCTATATAGGTACGCGGAACATATGAACCTTCCAAGCCTAGCTGTTCTGCAACAACTCTAACAGCCAACCGATCCCTTCCTTGCACCTTTTGAAAAATAAAAGCAATATGTAACTTTGGTACTGCTCATATAACGAAATCTCAATATGCTTTCAGAAGCATCAAAGTTAGCTACTAACAACCCATCAATAATTATAGTGAACGCCAAAAATGTCCTCAGTTTCTGAAGATTATTATGGCAAGTGATATGAAAGTTAACAATTGTTTCCACTAGCAATTCAGAAAACAATCAGACACATACATCACCGTCAAATTAAGTAATTAGCAGCAGCAACATCTGAAAAACTCCTTGAATAACTTAAAGAGGAATCAATTCAAACATATAAGGACATTTAAACCTATTACTTCAGTTCTGCTTTAAAAAAAAAAAAAAGAAAAAGGTACAGGGTATAATGTACTGTAACTAAGTATGAGAATTATGAAAAGAACATTTCAAATGTTGGTTTTCTCCACCCAAAAGAATTTTGATTAATATAGAAGCACTATGTTTAGGCAGCCACTTCCAGGTCAATGGATAAAAAATGGTTAATTAGCCGTATACCTGAACATATTGACGATTGAGCTGTTCTAACCAATCAACTTTCACACACACTCTATCATCAAAGAATACATGACTGCTCCTTTTGAGTATGGAGGCAATTGTATATCCCAGGGCCATCAACCCACCAAGAAGCCGCACACTGACTTCAAAAGTGATCCTTGGTGATATAACAAAGGGAGCATCCGTCACCCATTCCTGTGATTAAGAATATAAGTAAACAACTAAAACCCCAACTGCTCATGAAAACCTATGAATTTTCTCCTACAAAAGTTGATCATTGAATTAATAATTCATATTAAGAATTTACTTCATTTACTATCACAGATTCAGATGAATGCAGAGTCAGAATGTGAGAAAGGCTGAATTGTGTACATGTCTATATATGTAGATTTTAAAAACTAAAATAAAAATGGACAATTTTCTAAAATAAAAAAGTTAGGGGCTTAGAACCCTCCCAAATACCCTTGGCTCTCTCCCTGGGTTCATGAAATCACCATCTATATCAATATCACTAAATACCAATTCAGCCAATTAGAACCTCCATTCATTATACAAAAACAACTAAGCTTTCAATAGTCATACTTGTGGAATTCCCAGAAATTCAACCAGACTTCTTGTCGCAATCAAATAAGATCTGGTTAATATAACTACACAATTAAAAGCAAGCTAAAGGACCTCTCCCTAGTTACACATCAACGAACAACAAAACTTTCTTGGTCGAAGAAAATAACCAAGTCCGTTAGAACATTCCTGATGAGTTATGCGCATGCCATGTGCAAAGTTCAAATTCCCCAAATGCTCAAGTCAGGTTAAAAAGGAATGTACATATCAATGAGGAAAAAAAAGCACCATGTGGTCATTTGAATTGATGGAATGTGAACTGATTGTTTCCATAAAATATAAAATGCATGGATTGTCATACATTAAATTTCAAATTATATTGTTTGGTTTAAAGTTAAGAATCCCATGATTTAGAGCATATCTTTTAAATAAAATAAATAATTTATATAATATAAATAGTAAAAATGATGGAATCCTTGAAATTCCACTTCATATGTGGGATATCACATTCCATACCATGAAATTTAAAAATTACATGGATTGTATCTATTATTTTTTCCCCCTCGAAGAAACAAATGGATTCGATGAATCTATGGAATACTTACATTCCATCATCACAATCCTCTATATGACAACTACCCAAACCGTGTACTGGGATAAGGCACAGGCTGGCTATGGCCCTTTTTGCACCATTGGCAGCACATGGATGGCATGTTCTCACCAACATTTTTACAATGATAATTTACCTTAACTTCATACCATTCATAAAGCACATATGATAACTACAATTACACAGAACAAACCTCAAACATAAGATTATATTTTCCATCTTTATCCCTCATTCTCAGATATGACTGGCAAGATTCAGGATCTTCACCCGGTGGGAGAAGATATATATCATACGTCTGCTCTGTTGTCTCTGTATGTTCGTTAGAGAAAACAGCCTTGATTTGATCCACCGGCACCTTCCTCGCTGACTACAATACACATAAGTACCCTGATGTCAAATACAGACAAATAAAGCTAACAAATACACTGGACAGGAAAGGTGGAAAGATTGTGAAAATTCTCCTCGCTATAGGGATAATCTAGGAAGAGCATCCACATAAGTATGAGAATTAAAAACAAAAATCAAATATCCCAAACAGAAATTCAAAATGGAAAGGAAAAACCTTTAATATGTAAGTAGGACTCTGGAACCCAGAGAAAGGGTTGAATTTGTTTATGATTTTTATATGCGCTGTTTGAAGATCTGGCTCAATAAAAGCTTTGTACATTGGATATACCTGCAAAAAGAGTAAGGCTGAGTATTTGAGTCACATTAAAGGCTGAGTATTTGAGTCACATTACCAAAAAGCAATGGTATTAAATCATGACCAATAAAAATGTTTGCACGTGTGTGTATTACTGTTTCAGATATCTGCTGGATAATTTCTTCTGGTGCTTGACCAGCACGCTGGATGTCCCGTAGAACCCGTTTTACAAGGTCAAAATGAACTCCACCGGTTACGGATACTCGGAGGTCAAGTATGGGTCGCAGTTTTTCACTTAAAGCATAAATTCCCTCAATAATCACTATGCGAGAAGTTGGGACTTCAACAGTCCTATAACAATGACATGCCTGAATTAGATTCGACACAAAAGCTAGTTACAAGAAGTACATTGAAAAATAATCTCAACCCTCTAAAAGGATACAGCATAATGCATTGAAAGCTAGAAATGCTTGTACTGTTGAAGTAAGTAGTGCTTACCTACATCCAACACGAGAACTAGACTTGAAATCATAGATTGGCACTTCAGCGGGCTTTCCAGCCTTCAAATCTTGAAGATTCTTGAGCAATGTGTCATAATCTGTCAGCCGCGGATCTGTTTAAAGTCACTATTAGAACCAATAGCATGACAATGCTGCTCACAACTTCAAAATATTTGGCTACTTTGAAAAATGGCACATGGCATTCTAACTTGCAATGAACAAAGAAGAACCGCATCCGTGCTTTGGTGGGCCATAATCAAATTTATCTCCAAATACAGAATGAAAAAGGCTATATAATTCAAACTTATGCAAGGTTTTTGGTCAATTTTAAACACAAGATGAAAGTTTAAATAAGGAAACAGTAATTTATCTGGTAGATAATATGAAATGGTACTAGGTTTAGCCATATAAATTACTTGAGTGACAATTTCGCTTATTTAAAGTACTTACTGCTATTGCACAACTGAAAATTAAAAGAAACATCAATATTACAAAAACAACATTCATATAGGCAACAAAACCCCATAGATTTGATGATCATTCAACACTCAAGATGTTAACTGACATACTTTGTTCAGGAAAGAAAAGGACAACCCATTACACACTGAAATATGACAAAACTCAGGATTACTCCACAAGGGAAAATGGACCTATATGCTTATTTTCCAATCCAAATGTCAGAAACCAAGCAACAGAAGAGAAGAAAACGGTAAATAGCAGAACTAAAAATCCAATTTAATCACCCATTGAATCTGATAGATAAGTAAAAGAGCTCATGTAGACACCAATAGAGATCCAACATTAGCTACATGCAACAGATATGTTATATCATGTATGCAGAACAGGTGAAATGGACCTATATGCTTACTTTCCAATCCAAATGTCAGAAACCAAGCAACAGAAGAGAACAAAACGGTAAATAGCAGAGCTAAAAATCCAATTTAATCACCCGTTGAATCTGATAGAGAAGTAAAAGAGTTCATGTAGACAACAATAGAGATCCAACATTAGCTACATGCAACAGACATGTTATATCATGTATGCAGAACAGGTGAAATGGGATCATATAATAAGAAATGAAAACAGAGAGCACACATAAATAATGAGATACAGCCATTGCAAAATACATAAATATATCTATCACATACTCAAAACTGCTAAAAAGAATATAAGGTTTCAAAAGGAAAGCTTAAGCAAGTTCCAAGATAAATCACCATCGAAATTGCCATCAACAATTCGGCTAGAGTCATTGTAGTTGTCCATTGATATGACAGCAACACTGGGCATGAAATTGAGTACCTTCTCTGTGAAAACCGTCTTCCCAGCACCGGAAGGACCTGCTAAACCTATTAGTATTATTCCATCATTGTTTTGGGCTAGCAGTTGGCATGCCCGTATAAACAAAAAGAATCCCTTCTCAAAAGTGTAAGTCTGTTGAATAGGAACAATTTCATAGCGATCACAGTCCTTTCTCCTAACTAGCTTGACCTGGTCTTTCAAGAGTCTCTGTCTTTTCTGGTGTAATTCAGCACCAGACATATCTTGGGCCATTAGAAGAATATTCTTTGCCCCTCTGATTGAAAGAGAAAGAAAATGCATAAAGTAAATGGTGTCAAACTAGAGAGAACTGAGAGGAAGTCAGAAAATTTTGCTTGAATGACATGGTGAAATTTCATTAAAAAAAAAAGCGCACCCAAAATTTTTTTACCTACAAAGCAATGGCTTGACGTAAAGATGTTAAAGCAGAACAGGATAACTAACTTAGAAGTTATTAAAATGGAAAATATACACTAAACAGAACTTTCCGTGTCAGAATCAATGTTTTTATCTCTTAACAGAAATAGAAGATCCTTGAAAGAATACAAATAATTAGACACACTAAACTAAATAGAAAACAAGGATATCCAGTTGACATGATTAATTTCCTTATGTATAGCACTTCTCCATTCAATCAGTTCAGTCAAACGAATCAATAGCAATCATGATATGTTAGGAAATGTAAATGCTGATTATTGATACAAAAGCTGAAATGCCCCGTTCCCATTATTTGCATCATGGAAAAAGAACAAGAACAAAATTTCTACAGAAACTAAAGAACCTCAAAGTAGTTGGTATTTATGTCTGCCAATTATAGGATATGATACTAAAACCACCCTTTGGAGCAAATTGTCAGATAACTCCATCATTCATGTGCATCACAAATGAATTCGCCCAACTGATTCCATGGCCTTCCAGTTAAAAGATTAAAAAGAATGTAGCAGGCTTGACTAGAGTTATAGCCTTCTATTGATTTCCTTTTTCTACTACAATATTTGCCCATCCTCCTCAACATTCACACCGAGGTAGCAATTCCATTACCAAAAAAGAAATCACAAAATCACTCGACCATACAAAACCAAGTTACTAATAAATAGTGAGCAGAGAACAGACACAGTTACTTTTAACTCACAGAAGGAAAAATGCAGCATCACAAAACCAATAATTAGATTAAAACACACGAAATGTTGGCTCCACAGCCACAAAACAACACAGTTTCACTATCAAATTTGAACAGAAAACAGCCCCATCTAGCATTAAGGGAGATGGTCCAATACTCAACTTCAATGAGTGACCAACAGAATAAAAGGAAAAGTTACCTGAAGTCTGCCAGTTCCTGGAAATTAACGAAATAATGATTTAAAAGATCAAATAAGAGTATTTGATCCAAAATTCGCACCATTATAAAAGCCAAAAAAGCTGAGAAACAAAGATCACAATACAAATATGAAATAACGAATGAGTACGCATCCGTACCCACACCCAGATATAAAAATCAGCGGGAAAACAAATCTTCAGATGCTAAACCCCATAGAACAGGGCAAACCATCTCATCTTGTACAGACACAAAATAACATTAAATGATAACGGAGCTACTCATGAAACCCACAAATCAAATATGATCAAAGCAACGATTATACACCCAGATGACAAAATGGCAAAACCAACAATACCCAGAAAGCAAAATGGATCAAGGCCGTGGAAAGCACAAACCGAATCACACAGTAAGCTGCTCAGGATGTATATTAATGGCAATGAATGAGTCCAAGTAGAGTATTACCGAAAAACCAATAGAAACTGAGAGAAATTTAATATTGCCACGCCTAGAAGGCAGGTTTCTCGATAAAATAAAGATATTTCCTTCCCTGAAATAGAAAAATTCTGATTTTTCCAAGATTATTTATTTAAAAATCTATTCTTTATTTTAAAAAAGAGTTCAGTTTTGCAGAGAAACTGGAAAGTAACACTCGAGAAAGGCCCAGAGGCCGAACAAGAGAGAGAGCGTTGATTATATATAGGGTTGCACTTTGTTTGAAGTATATTAAATATTTAGATTTTGGTGATAATCAGCAGTCAATATCAAAGTAGGGCTCTTTCTTTTCTTTCAGTTGTACCAAACCTATCACACACTGCACTTTCTTAACTCATTATAAATTTTTTAAGGTTACAACTTATTGCTTCAAGTGGGTTGGATTTGGCGGTGAAGAAGAAGAAGGTTCATGAACATAGTAGTACATGTGTTTCATGTTTTCGCTAAAATGTTCAGTTCCCAAAATTTACTGTCCAAATTTTAGCTGTTTTGTAGAAAAAGTATCCTGTTAGAGCATATACAGTGGAAAGGCAAAATACCTCTCTAAATCTGCTTTATATAGTATAATAATATCTTATTAAAAAGCAGAGAGTACTACTACACCGGTACAGAAACCAATCAGATTGGGATTTCACCTTTCTTTTTTTAGTTGAATGTTGATGCTCACAATAACCAAACCAGATCTTCACAATAATTAGCTCCTAATTTTACATTAAGATTCAAAGAACGTACTTGGTCCTACTTTCTCGAATGCTTTTGTTCAATCCTCAATTTCATTATTTTTTAGCACTCATACTTAAGGCCGATCTTAATTAGACAAATTTTTTTTTTTTAAAGAGAATTAGACATGAAAGAATTGTTGCTTTTTGATTTTTTTTTTTTAGGAAATTTAAACTATTAGTTTGTCACATTTGTACTTGCTGACCATAAAACCTTTTTATTTTTTACAAACTGACTATAAAATGTACTACCTCCAGTTTTTTAGATTTTTTACGTTTTTATTTTTGGGTGTGTTTTTAGATTATTTACATTACTATTTATAGTAAGTTTTGTAATTATTTATTATTATTTTTTTATTGATATTGGTGAAAAAGTAAATTTTTTAGAAGGTTAGTAATTGTTTATTATTATTTATGTTTTGGTATTTGTGAAAAGTTGATTTTATTGGTATTGGTGAAAAGCAAATATAAATGAATGAAAAAATCGGAGTTAGTAATTCAGCAATTAGACATACAAAGCTATCTAAGAAATAAATTAGACAAATAGAATATATTTAAAAAATTAGAGAAATAGTATTTTTAGTAAATATTGTTAAAAAAAATATTTAAAAATAGGCCCTTTAAATATATTTATCCAGAAGTATAAATAAAAGTCAATAACTGCAAATAATTTTAAAATTCATCAAAAAATAATTGTAGGCTTGTCACCACTCTGTTAGGTGGTTTCCGGCGGCGTTCGCCAGATAATTATTCAATAATGGTCAGTTCCATTGAATAAAAGTCAATAAATATATATACAAGTCAATACCGATAAATAGAATATTAGTATATAGTCGCCAATAAATGTATATACAAATTCATAAAAGTTAATACATATAAATAAAAAATGGTTAATAAACATATATATATATAAGTTACTATATTTAAATAAACATTCAAATTTACATGTAAATACAAATCAATAAATTATATACATCTCCATCCACATCGGAGACGGTCAGCAGAAAATTTGCACGCTGGTAGACGGCAACAAAATGCACACCAATAGAACATTTTCTTCAAGTTTCAAAAATGGCATTCTTTCTCATAAAATGTATATCATATTACCAGAATATATCCAAAACCGTTCAGACTCCATTTATTCCAGCCACTGAAAATTGCTACTTCTTTGGACAAAGCATATACCAAACTCTTCCAACGATGAATCTAACGTACCCAAATCTCTGCCAGAAAATAGTCAAAAGGCCTTGAAAAATCTAACAGAATATTGACTGCAACAAAGGTGCCTGAACATTGATCTTCTTTTCTGGCCTACGAAAGGCGGCAACCTCGGTCCTAAAATACTCGGCTTTGCTTGGACTTTCATTTGGTGGCCGTAGATTAGCTGTCCGATCACCAAAATAGTGTGAAATTGCGGTTAAAACTTTCGGGTCACATTTAACCTGAAATTCGACCTAACATAATATCTATCTTCTGGCCATAGTTCAACGGATTTCTAGTGTCGGTTGAGTTCAGCGTTGCCAAAGTTAGCAACTGCCGATGCCAACAGACCGATGATCTGGTGGTGGCTACGGTGGTGGTAGGTGTTAGGTTTTCGAGACTTTGTTTTTCAAATTTTCAACTTGCAAATTTTCTTTTTATTAAATAATAATAATAATAATAATAATTTTAAAAGAATTATTATTATTTTAAATAAGGGCTAAAATAGTAAAAATATAAAAAGTGCTATTTTTAAATTTTGAAAAATTTATGTGTTATTTTTCAAAATAAAACTTCAAAAGCGTGTTATTTGTTAAATTTATCAATAACAAATTGTTAAAAGATAACCAATTATATTCGATTTTGATAATTTTTTTATCCAGAAAAAGGGAAAAGAATTATTTTCTGATCATAAAGAAATTAAAATTTTTAAATATTAAGTCAAAAGGAAATAAAGAAAAAATAAAAAGTACGTAGCAATAATCAATTTGAACCCCTAATAAGAAAATATTATAAATTTTAAAAATTTATTACTATTATTGTTATTATTATTATTTAATCAGTGCGTGATTACAATCATCCCTAACAAATGCGCCAGGGAAAGAACTACTGACTGGAGGATGCTCTGACAAATGATAATGGCTATCGGAACTCTTTATTGGGCATCTTTTCTTTCCCTCTTTCATTCTACGCTTTGGTCTCACAATGCATATTAGCATAAAAATAAGAGACTTGAAAATAATTCTTTCAAAAACAGAGGTTATTTCAACCTTTTAAATATGATTTGATGATTAGAAGATGGACTAAAAGATCTCATACTATAATTTACAAAAATTATATACCATATTCCTATATTTTTAAAACCGCAGGAATTCGAAAGTAATTATTCATTTCCAATCCCTGGTTGCATCTTATTCTTATGGTTGCTGGAGGTTGGGAGAATGTCCACTTGGCAAGATTCACCTTTTAAAGCATGTAATAGTGTAATACAGAAAGATAACAACATTTGTTAGACCAAATGTTGCTTTCTTTGCACCATTGATGGCTTAATTTCATCCCCAATTAAAGGACAAGCCCAATACTACAAGGAACCTCAGCCCTTCACCTTTTATTATCTTCCAGGAATATCACTTTTTCCTCAATGAAACGAAATGATGGCATATACCAAAAAGGTTTTGGAAATTTTCATTTTTGTTCCTTTGGAATTTGAATCCAATTGGGATTTGATGAATGTCTAATGAGTTTGGTTTTAAGTCAAATTAAGCCAAATATTAAATACCAACTACTTAGAGTCTATTTGGTTTAGTTATTCGTACCAGCGGTTGCTGACACTTGGTGGCGGATAGCTGATTTGGATTAATGTTTGATAAAAATTCAGTAGTAGTTACGGTTAAAATATGAAATTACCAATAAAGATATAATTATAATTATATATTAAATATTGATTTTAATTTAGTATTATTTTAATAAAATTAATACAGTCCTAATATGAATCAAGAATTTATTGAAATGGCAGCTGTTTGAGGTTTCCAACTGCTATCACTATTGATTTTAGAATTTACTAAACGCCTAAACTCTACTAGTTGGGTATCCAACATCTATTAGCTATATGAAACACTTAAACCAAATGTTGTCCTTGAAGGTTTAAATTCAACGAAATGCAAATCAAATTAAAATAATCAAATGATCTGGCTCGCATTATTTATGAATAGATCAATTATTATTATCTGCCCATTAATGCGGATTCATTACAAAAAATGGTTTATATTGATTATAAAAAGCTGAGGGCTGAAATAGGATAGAGTTAATCTACTATAAGAACGATGTTTCATT
>CATIWJ010363003.1:0-16327 GCA_949640765.1 Croton laevigatus | reverse complement strand
CAGTAAAAATAATTAAAAGTCTAGACAATGATTAACTCTATCGAGGAAGTCAAGACAACTGCAAACTAATAAATGCAATTTAGAATTTAATTGGAAAATATATTATTGTGAAGAACCAAAGAGTAAATTAATAAATATTTTATTATAGTAATAATAAAGAAGAGAGGAGTGGAGAGCAAGGAAAAATAAATGTGAAATGTTAGAGATTTGTGAAGAGATTTCTAGAATTGCCAAGCAAAGTTTGGTTTGAATTTTACTTCTTAAAAGTGTAACTTATCTAGATAAGGAACTAGATAAGGAGATAAGGATAAGAAAAGATAAGATCAAAGTTACTTGTTTGAATTGAATTCATCTAGATGATAAGATATGATAAGATAAGATAGGATTAAAGAGTTTGAGTTTGAGTTGAACTCTACTTGTATATGTTATAAATAGGGGGTTAGACGAAAAACAGAAGTTGAGATTATAATTCAAAAATTCAAAATACATAATTGATTAAAAATAATTTAAAAAATAGGATTTTAGGGAGAGATTAATCCGACTACCCACCACCGCCGTCTAACATGAATTTCACAAACAGAGACTAGAGACAACGATATATAGGAGAAGGATAGACGTAGCAGCAAAATCAGGTTTGGTACTTTATGCTTGTTTAATTTTATTTATATAAATATGATGCGCATATGTGATTTGGAATTTTGTGCTATTGTGATATAAGCTGAAATTGTTTGTTATGTATGATTTATTTATGAAATTGGAATGTGAATTAATGTTAAATAAGTATAAAGTACACACTGAGCTAGTAGCTCAGCAAGTTTAGTGTATGTTAAACTTGTAGGTAACAGAATGACACCAAGAAAACTATATTAGTCGAGAAGAGTCTAGCCCACCATAAATAGTAGAATGACATATACTGTGGAACGAAGCCAGAAGGCTAGGAGACTATCGGTAGATCAAGGAAAAATTTTATATTTAGCATTGAAATTAATTGTAAATTTTATTTGAGTTAGTTGTAATTAATGTTCTGTATACCATGTAGTATTTGTTATGGCACACTTAGCTCAGCTATAAATAGTCGGGTTAAGGGGTGTTACAGTCAGGGCGCTTTCCCCTATGCACAAGGACTCAGTGGGGGGAGATCGGCACAACGGCAAGCCAGCAAAAGATGAATCTAAGGACGGTTCTACAAAATAATGAAAATAATAGAATTTTAATTAAAAAGAAATAATATTTTCACGAGGAGTGAGCAGGGCCCTCCACGACGATTTTTTTTCTGCACAGTCTTGTAGCATGATCCCACTGCTTGGAGCATGCGTGCTTTTTTTCGCTGCATGATCCCATATATGATCCCAGCTATGGGATCATGCTACAATACTACGCAGAAAGTCTGAAGTTATGAAGAAAAATGGCACATTCAATTGGGGAAAAGAGTAGGAGGAAGCATTCAACATCATAAAGACTAAGCTTACTAATGCTCCCTTACTTGTTTTACCTAATTTTGATAATACCTTTGAAATTGAATGTGATGCTTCTGGTGTAGGTATAGGGGCAATTTTGATGCAAGGAGCATTTAATAACCCCCTCATTCAAACACAGTCAAATAAAGGCAATAAATTGGTGTGAAAGTTCACATCTCTATCCAAAAAAAAATAAAAATTAAGTTTTGTGATTAAATTAGAGTATAAATTAAGCTTTATAACGATTATATAGCATATACTTGACTAAAAATGCCAATTCTAGCAATGATAATTAAACTCAGCTTTATTATGAACTAAAATTAGAAAGGTATATTTGAAATTGAAAGTAAAAATATAGCATTACTTATATTTTGTATACTAATTAATAGGAAGTATAAAAAAATTAAAAAGGACTAGATGTATTAAAAGCATCAAAGGGGTTGAAGTAAATGCATGAAGTAACTCTTTTTTTTTTACCAAACATGAAGTAACCCTACCTGCCTTCAATAAATCATCTTGAATTCATTTAAATGCAGAGTTTCAATACACACCTTGCTTCCTTCAACTCCTTCCTTCTGTTAAATGCTCTCAACCCCTCTTCTCCCCTTCATTTATGTTTACATTTTTTTTTATTTTTTTTAACATAACATTTATGTTTACATATACTATATTTAACATATATATTCATTTATGTTTACATTTTTTTTAATTTTTTTAACATAACATTTATGTTTACACATACTATATTTAACATATATACTTAATTTTCTGGTTATATATATATATATTTCAACTTCAACAATCAACACTCGTATATTTAACGTTAACTTTATAAATATAATCTCATCAAATAACATAATAATGTAAATGGTGTTTGGATTAGAGTTAAAAGTATTAAACACTACCTTAAGAAATTGTTGCTCAACAAGATAAAAAGTAAATGAAATGGTAATACATATTATTGCCATCATTACGGAGAGTTGACATTTACTGTCATCATTACGGAAGAGGTGTATTACTGTCGTCATTACAGGGAGTTGGCGTGTAAGCAACCCTTAAGAATCCCCTATTATAAATAGCCTAAGGATCAACTATTCATGGGTAATCTCTCTCTGAATATTCGAATCGAGAGCTTTATGAATACCGTAAAGATTATTAATGACCATTATGTGATGAAAAATTCTCTATTATTATGCACTTAATTATTAATGTGATTAACCAATCATTTTTTATAAAATCAAGAAAAATTTACAATTTTCTCTCTATATTCTACCTATTTCAACAATTAATAATCTTGAGATGGGCCCTGTGGTTTAAAAAACTATCCTTCAATTAATTCCTATTTGCCAAGATGGGCCCTGTGGTCTAATTTTTCTAAATACTCCAACTCCGTTTCTAATGACGCATCAGTTTCGATCGTTGGCCCGTTTCTGATGAGAAAAGATACAAAAATCACCAAAATTCGACACTGGAGCTTTTGCGGCAACTTTTGGCCACAAAACTGCCGACTGGGCCAATTTGCCAAGATGGGCCCCGTGGTCCAATTTTTTCACATACTCCAACTCCGTTTCCAATGCAGCATCAGTTTTGATCGTTGGCTCATTTCTGATGGGAAAAGACACAAAAATCACCAAAATCCAACACTTGAGCTTTTGTAGTAGCGTTTAACCACAAAACTACCAAACGGGCCTATTTGCCAAGATGGGCTATACGGTCCAATTTTTCCAAATACTCCAACTTTGTTCCAATGCCGCATTAGTTTTAATCGTTGGCCCGTTTCTGATGAGAAAAGACACAAAAGTCACCAAAATCCGACACTCGAGCTTTTGCGGCAGCTTTTGGCCACAAAATTGTCGAATGAGCCTATTTGCCAAGGTGGGCCCTGTGGTCCAACTTTTCAAAATACTCCAACTCCGTTTCTAATACCACATCAGTTTCGATTGTTGGTCCGTTTCTGATGAGAAAAGACGCAAAAACCACCAAAATCCGACACTGGAGATTTTGTGGCAACTTTTAGCCACAAAACTGCCGAATGGGCCTATTTTCCAAGTTGGGCCTTGCGGTCCAATTTTTTCAAATACTCCAACTCCGTTTCTAATATCGCATCAGTTTCGATCGTTGGCCCGTTTCTGATGAGAAAAAATACAAAAATCACCAAAATCCGACACTGGAGCTTTTGCGGCAACTTTTCGCCGCAAAACTGCTGAATGTGCCTATTTGCCAATATGGGCCCTATGGTCCAATTTTTCCAAATACTCCAACTCCGTTTTCAATGCCACATCAGTTTCGATCGATGGCCGAATTTTGATGAGAAAAGAAACAAAAATACCAAAATCCAACATTGGAGCTTTTGCGGCAACTTTTGGCCGCAAAACTGCCGAATGGGCGTATTTGCCAAATGGGCCCTGCGGTCCAATTTTTCCAAATACTCAAACTCCGTTTCCAATGTCATATCAGTTTCGATCGTTGGCCTGTTTCTGATGAGAAAAGACACAAAAATCACCAAAATTCGACACTGGAGCTTTTGCGGTAGCTTTTGGTTGCAAAACTACCGATAGGCCTATTTGCCAAAATGGGCCCTGCGGTCTAATTTTTTTGAATACTTCAACACCGTTTCCAATGCCGCATCAGTTTCGATCGTTGGCCCATTTCTAATGAGAAAAGACACAAAAATCACCAAAATTTGACACTGGAGTTTTTACGGCAGCTTTTCGCCGCAAAACTGCTGAATTTGCCAATATGGGCTCTACGGCCCAATTTTTCCAAATACTTGAACTCCGTTTCTAATACCGCATAACTTTCGATCGTTGGCTTCGTTTCTGATGAGAAAAGACACAAAAATACCAAAATCTGACACTAGAGCTTTTACGGTAGCTTTAGGCCGCAAAACTGCCGAATGGGCCTATATGCCAAGATGGGCCGTGCGGTCCAATTTTTTCAAATACTCCAACTCCGCTTCCAATGCCACATCAGTTTTGATCGTTGGCCCATTTCTGATGAGAAAAGACACAAAAATCACCAAAATCCTACACTTTGGCCATAAAACTGCCGAATTGGCCTATTAACCAAGATGGGCCCCATGATCCAATTTTTTCAAATACTCTAACTCTGTTTCAAATGCCTAGGATTTTCAATCGAAGTTGGAAGCGGTGATTTGCAGCTGGAAATTTTGAGGATTCTAGGTCAGTGGTTGACAGAGGGAGATCGAGAGAGATTAGGAAGACAAAACGAAAGAGAAGCTAAGCTGAAACAAAACGACGAGCGGATACAGCTTCATGGAAATCGGTTCTGATTGTTTTCTTTAATTTTTTTTTATTTTTAATTTTTTGGGGTTTGTAATTTTTTTTTGTTCTTGTTGTTAAGAAGTTTCTGGGAAAAAAATAGATTTTATTTGCTATTGAGAAACAATATTGTTTGTATTTGATTGTTTTTTCGATTGTTGTTGTTGAATTCGTTGTATCTATTATTGTTTGGCTTTGGATCTGGTTGTCTGTTTGCATTTTGATATGAAAATTGGTTGAGTTTGAATTTGCAGTTTGCATTTTCAATTCAAACAGTGATGGTGATAGAATATTCGGTTTTAAATCGAAACTGAACTGAAACCTATCTGTTTTATCGGTTCAGTTGAAATTCGATTTCTGCCTTGGAAATTCGATTTTCAATTTTTAAAAAAAAATTCAGTTTTTCAATCGGTTTTTTTATACGGTTCAGTTTGGTGAACCAAACCGATTTTGATCACCCCTATAAACGGGCCAACGATCAAAACAGATGCAACATTGGAAACATAGTTGGAGTGTTTGGAAAAATTAGATCGCAGGGCCCATCTATCTTCTTAGAAGGGAGAGAGAGAAGCCACCCGCTCGCTTCTCTCTCTCCCTTCTCTTTTCTTCTTTCCTTTCTCTTTTTCCCATTCCCCATCTGATTCCTCTTTTTTTTTCAATTTCTTTTCTTTTTTTTTTTATTTCTTATTTCCATTTTAAATTTTTAAATCTTCTTTCTCTTTCTTCATACTAATAATAATTCTAATAATAATGATAATACTAATAATACTAGCAAACCAATAATAATAAAAATAGTAATAATAATAATACAATAATAGTGATAATGGTAATAATTTTTATAACAAACTATCTTTTATGTAATTACAAAAATACCCTTAAAAATTTCATTCTGGTCCTTTCTTTTTCTGCTTCCATTCCAATTGCTCCCATTTCTTTCTTTCCTTCAATTATGTCCTATTTTTAATTCAATTTAACCCCTCTTTCATATTTTGTTTCTTAAATTTATATATATTTATTAATTTATAATTTGTACAAATAATTGTTCGACACGTGTCCCGTTAACTATACGGTTAATCCTACTAACCTGGGGTTTTGGTTGTGACAAATTATGATTTTGTTTGAAATCATACATAAAGAATATTGTGTGACAAAGTTCAAGTATCGTTTGACTGGTATAAATACGCTAAAAAATGCACAAATCATTGTAATTTTTGCATTTCTTAAGCCCTCGAACATGTTAATCACTACATAAATCACGTATTAAATTATTATTAAAGTAATTGAATTTAAAAACTAGATTTTTAGATATAGATTTAACTAAAATAACTAATCTTATGAAAAATAGTAAGATGGCATTTTTTTAAGAAAAATTATTATTTAAGTTAAATAACTATATAATTAACCCAAATGTATAAATATAACGTGATAAATAAAAAAGCAAATAAACATAACAAGCACAAAACAAATAAATCCTTCTCCTAGATGAACTCCGAATTATTTGCAGTGTCTTACTATGATAAGAAGTGTGACTCGTAAGGTATCCTATAAGGATAAGGTTAGTAATTATCTCTCAACTTCAAGAATTCAAAATTTCTCCAAGAATTTCAAAGTTTCTTCATCTTTCTTCTTCCTCTTGCAATAATGGCTCCAAGATTGAGAGTTCCTATTCTTCTTCCAAATTAGGCTCCTAATACTCTCACCGAGCATGAAAGAAATCTCTTTCAAGCACATTACGCAAAAAATTTCCATCCCATTCGAACCCTCAATGATCAAACTATGGTAAATCTAGGAGTTCATGATGAGGTAACCACTCTTCTCACTAATGCTTCTCTTCTTAACATTGCCTACCTTGCTCCCACTTCATACAAAGCCCTAGCTTGCGAAGTTCTAGCCTCCATCACACCAACATTCAATCTAAACAAAAGACACCAAAAGGCTACCATTCAATCCATCTCCTTCAAAGCCTTTGGTGCCCTTTACACCATCACTAGGCAGCAAATTGCAAAAATTTTCAATCTCTCCCAAGGCAATATCACCAAAACAGACGACATTCCGCTTCAAGGCCAAATTGAAACTTAGCAAGCTATCTCGGTGGACCAAGTTCATAACCCAAAAATTGCTAAAGCCTCCGCTTTTTCTACCTTACAATACTGGCTACTCCATCAATTTATCTTCTACTCTATTCTAGCCAAGGAAGGAAGAAACAAAGTATCCAAAAAGGATCTTTTAATTCTTCATTGTGCTCGCACCGCTACTCCTTATTACGGTGCAACTGTTCTTGTCTCTCATCTTCTTGACGTTCAAAAGAATAAGAAGATGACTCCCTATGTTCACCACATCCTTACTTATCTAGCTTTTCGAGTCGTCAACAACTTTTTTAGCGATCCTACAATTCAATCCTTCTGTGAGAGAGACATCAAAATTGAAAACACAGGCATTATTGACATTATCTACCTTACCATTGATTCTAAAATTCTCTCTTAAAGATGCCATATCTTTCAAGGAAACAAACCCTCTTTCGGTGAACCTAGAGATGAAGCTCAAGCACAACCTGAAGAACCACAAGAATCTTCACAACACCCTTCTTCTAGACCCTCCAAAAGGTCTAGAACTGAAGACATTCAACTCTCTACCTCATTCTTCATTCCTTCCTAAGTTCTGTCATTTACACTACCCTACTTCTTCACCATCACAGTCTTTGTTTCCAGTCACCATTTTCATCTTTGAGGAGATCCAGCCCAGCTACTTCTTCACCTTCTGCCTCCAGCTTCAGTCACGGGTGAGTTTTCATTTCCTCTTCTTTCTCTTCTTTATATCTCGCTTCTCTTCTCCTTTATTGTTGATCTGTTTAAATATTGTTGCTTTGTTTTAGCATCTATACTGTAAATTTCCTATTGCTCAAACATGATCGCAAAGACAAGTTTACTTAATTTTAAACTGTTCTTATAGTCATCTATATCAATGACTTAGTATATTAATTGAGCATTAAACAAGTACATCTACTCAGGATATTATCCTGTGTGCTTGTTTAATGCTCATCTATCTCTCTGTCTGGGTTTGGATTGTGTCTTTGGATTGATTTCATGGAAGTAAACTATTGCTTTTGCTTGTTTTGTCGCTGGTAGTGGTGGCGTGTCAAGCTGTAGCCAATATTGTTAAATCTTCGAGTAGATCTCAAAACATAGAAGACAACCAGAAGAAGTCATGGTCCTTACAAGACTTTGAGATCGGAAAATCGCTCGGAAAAGGAAAATTTAGGATTGTCTACCTCGCCAGAGAAGTAAAGTTATTATCTTCCCCAATTTTCATTTTGTTACTAAGAAAATGATTAAATTTCTTCAATATGACTGATTTTCTCCAATTTATTTCCCTCTTTGCTATTGCTATCGTCAGAGCAAACATATAGTGTCCTTGGAAATAATTTTCAAGAAACATATTGAGAAATACAATATTCAACCCCAATTATGGAGAGAAATGGAGATCCAGAGTAGCCTTCATCATTCGAATATTCTTTTTTTTATATGGTTGGTTTCATGATGATGAGTGAGTTTTCTTGATACTGGAGTATGGTTACGGCGGCGAGCTTTCTAGAGAGCTTAAAAAGAAAGGTTATCTGAGTGAGAAGCTAGCTGCGACTGTGAGAAGAACCTTCTTGTTCTTTATTGTGTGATTTTGTTTAGCTTTTCGATTAGGCTAACTAATCTGTTTGTTTCTTTAGATTTTTTAGTATATTGCAAGTCTTGCAAATGCATTGGCATGCTGTCATGTGAAAGATGTGATTCATAGAGATATTAAACCAGAAAATTTATTGCTTGATCATGAGGTATGCTTTGGTTATACAGCTTTTGCAGAAATTGAAATTCAAGAACTGATAAATTATTAGCCAAATGATTTGGGATTTTAACTTGTAATTGTTTTCTTACTACTGACTCACTAAAATCAAAATTGTAGGGGAGATTGAAAATTGCTGATTTTGGGTTGTCAGTACAATCAAGAAGCAAAAGACTCACCATGTTTCTAGCTCCAGAAATAGTGAAAAATAATTCTCATGATTATTCAGTTGATAACTGGACTCTGGGTATATTATGCTATGAGTTTCTATATGGTGTTCCTCCATCTGAAGCTGAGTCTCAAAGGGATACTTTTAAAAGGTAAGGTGTATTGTAATTACATAGTAAAGCCCAATTGTTGATACAGATTGGATTATGTGATGCAGGATCATGAAAATTGATCTCAATTTCCCTTCCGATCGTCCAGTTTCAGCAGAAGCCAAAAACCTTATCACCAGAGTAAGATTATCCATTAAATACTGTCTTGTATTTGTGAGGTGAATGATTAGTTGCAGTGTATATTTTATCATGGAATCTGCAAAATATTGCAGCTTCTGGTGAAGGACTCTTCAAAGAGGCTCTCCCTTCAAATGATCCTGGAGCATCCTTGGATAATCAATAATGCAGATCCTACAGGAATCTCAATCAAGTAACATGTTCTGAATATCGAACTAATTATATTTTACTCCTTGTAAAGTTTTATTTTGGTGAAAAAGGGGAATGCTTTCTGATCTTGATGAACTCCTAAAACTACTGATTCTAAAGCAATATTTTGAGTGCATAGATAATTTTAAATTCTGGAATAAATATGCCTTTTTTTTGGTTTTATGGAATTTATTGGTTTCACTTTTAGTAGCTAACTAATGTTGGATCCACTTATATGAGTAATATTATGAACTAGATTTAAATTATTTTTATGCTAAAAATCCTCAATACTAACAAAATAATTATACGAGGCAAAATTAGTCCATTTTAGGTGCACCAAAAGGATAATTATTGATTGCAATCCATTGACCGTCCACATTAGTTAGCTATCTCTGAATATGGAGGACTAAGGTATTCATATAATTTTTAGCCTGCAGAATATTTGAGTTAACAAAACCATCCGATATCAATATACATATCAATATTGGATACTGTATACACCCATAATTAGGGCTGTTCAAAATAATCTGATCCGCCTGATCCAATCCAAAAAATAGGATATCCGACTCGATTTTTAGAGTTTCGGATATTTCGGATCGGATACGGATCACAAATTTTAGAATTTCAGATATCCAATCTGATTTTTAATAAAAAAATAATAAAAAATAAAAAATGGAAATTTTCGGATAATTCGGATCGATTATCCAATTTTTAATAAAAAATAATTAAAAATAATTCTAATCGGATATCTGGATAACCGATCACCCCCCTCTTAGTTACGCAGAAAACAGAAGACTTTGTTGCGACAATGACGTTTTTGTCGCTCTCACGACGTACCTCGCGCGCGCGACCAAAACATAATTTTTGGGCATAACGGCTATTTATCAGACCTGTCAGAGATACGTTATGCTACCGTTGTGAGAGGTCGCGACTGCGACACTTGGCGCGTGCGCGACAGCTGTAGAAAGTCAGAGTAAAACTTCAATTCAAGGAGCAATGGCTATATTTTCAATTTTGGGTATAAATACCCATTCATATAGCCTCGATAATTCTTGTGTCAAATAAACCTATATACCTAAATATATGTCACATTTAGATTTCAGATCAATCCGGGCTATAGATAATATTTGGCGTCGTTTTCCATCGGGTCCCGTCGTACTAGCTTAGGCAGTTTGCGCACTGTCTACTAATTATGGTTCTTATTTCTACTTTTAACTAACACATAAAGGGACATCTTTTATGTTTAACACTTGCAAATTAAACACATCTTTTATTTCCAACTAACACTCACAAAAAAGGAATTAATTGAAGAACGATTAATGAAAGAGTGTAGAGGTTGTTGAAGATATTAAGTGCTGTAGTTGTGTGTAACCTCTACAAGGGTATAAATGAGGGTATTTATACCCAAAAAGTGAAGACTAGCTATTGGTGAATCAAAAGAAAATCTTCTTCTGAAAATTGGCAGGGTCGTGACAGAGATTCCATAGGTCGCGACCGCGACTAATTAAAAATTCTTACAACGGCTATAAACAAAACTCTGTTGCAGCCGCAAGCATTAAATGAGATGTCCGTTGGTTCTGAATTCTTGCAGGTCCTGACCGAGACTCTGTATGTAGTGACCGAGGCTTGACTTTGAGCAACAACGGCTTTTTCTATTTGAATGTAGCGAGTGAGACTTTAGTGAGACTTGGAGTAGCGAGAGTTCCAGAAGCTTTGGAAAAAAAATTGTTGGAGGTGAGTCATGACCGTGAATTCTTTGTCTCGAATAGGCAAGGTACTCAGCAGTCAATTGAGTACAGTGATCTTGGGATGTGAGGACGCTTTCCTCCATGCACAAAAATGTTGCAGGGATTTAGTGGGGGAGACAAGCACAATGATAATCCGGCAAAAGATGAACCTAAGGACAATTCTAGAAAACTACAAAAATAATAGAATTTTAATTTAAAAGAAATAATATTTTCTCAAGGAGCAAGTAGAGCCATATACAACGATTTTTTTCTTCCTGCGCAGTCTTGTAGCATGATCGCACCGGTTGGACCATGCGTGCTTTTTTTCACTGCATGATCCCAGCTGTGGGATCATGCTACAAGACTATGCGGGAAGTCAGAAGTGCTAGAGGGGTTGGCGAGGCAAGGTGCCCATGTGACCTAAGCGCGACCCTAACAGAAATAGGGGTAGAACTCGAGTAGGCAGAGTACTCAGTAGTGGATTAAGCAAAGCAATCTTGGGGTGTCAGGGCGCTTTCCCCCATGCACAAGGACTCAGTTGGGGGGAGATCGGCACAACGGCAAGCTAGCAAAAGATGAATCTAAGGACGATTCTACAAAATAATGAAAATAATAGAATTATAATTAAAAAGAAATAATATTTTCACGAGGAGTGAGCAGGGCCCTCTATGACGATTTTTTTTCTGCACAGTCTTGTAGCATGATCATACTGCTTGGAGCATGCGTGCTTTTTTTCACTGCATGATCCCATATATGATCCCAGCTATGGGATCATGCTACAATACTACGCGGGAAGTCTGAAGTTATGAAGAAAAATGGCACATTCAATTGGGGAAAAGAGCAGGAGGAAGCATTCAACATCATAAAGACTAAGCTTACTAATGCTCCTTTACTTGTTTTACCTAATTTTGATAATACCTTTGAAATTGAATGTGATGCTTCTGGTGTAGGTATAGGGGCAGTTTTGATGCAAGGAGCATTTAATAACCCCCTCATTCAAACACAGTCAAATAAAGGCAATAAATTGGTGTGAAAGTTCACATCTCTGTCAAAAAAATAATAATAATAATTAAGTTTTGTGATTAAATTAGAGTATAGATTAAGCTTTATAGCGATTATATAGCATATACTTGACTAAAAAATGCTAATTCTAGCAATGATAATTAAACTCAGCTTTATTATGAACTAAAATTAGAAGGGTATATTTGAAATTGAAAGTAAAAATATAGCATTACCTATATTTTGTATACTAATTAATAGGAAGTATAAAAAAATTAAAAAGGACTAGAAGTATTAAAAGCATCGAAGGGGTTGAAATAAATGCATGAAGTAACTCGTTTTTTTTTTACCAAACATGAAGTAACTCTACCTGCCTTCAATAAATCATCTTGAATTCATTTAAATGCAGAGTTTCAATACATACCTTGCTTCCTTCAACTCCTTCCTTCTGTTAAATGCTCTCAACCCCTCTTCTCCCCTTCATTTATGTTTACATTTTTTTTTATTTTTTTTAACATAACATTTATGTTTACATATACTATATTTGACATATATATTCATTTATGTTTACCATTTTTTTAATTTTTTTTAACATAACATTTATGTTTACACATACTATATTTAACATATATACTTAATTTTCTGTTTATATATATATATATATATTTCAACTTCAACAATCAACACTCGTATATTTAACGTTAACTTTATAAATATAATCTCATCAAATAACATAACAATGTAAATGGTGTTTGGATTAGAGTTAAAAGTATTAAACACTACCTTAAGAAATTGTTGCTTAACAAGATAAAAAGTAAATGAAATGGTAACACATATTATCACAATCATTACGGAGAGTTGACATTTACTGTCATCATTACGGAAGAGGTGTATTACTGTCATCATTACAGGGAGTTGGCGTGTAAGCAACCCTTAAGAATCCCCTACTATAAATAGCCTAAGGATCACCTATTCACGGTTAATCTCTCTCTGAATATTCGAATCGATAGCTTTATGAATACCGTAAAGATTATTAATGACCATTATGTGATGAAAAATTCTCTATTATTATGCACTTAATTATTAATGTGATTAGCCAATCATTTTTTATAAAATCAAGGGAACTTTACAATTTCCTCCCTATGTTTTACCTATTTCAACAATTAATAATCTTGAGATGGGCCCTGTGGTCTAATTGAAGAATGCTTCAAGGCTAGTAATATATTATGTTTACATATACTATATTTATGCGGTTACAAGGCTAGTAATCTATTATGTTTTCCTATGTGATTATTATCAAATTCAAGATCCAATTACAGACATAATTGCTTCTAGTAAATTTAGGGTTCATGAACATATGATTGCTCTTGTATGATCCTGATCCCAATTAATTATAATGAAATGACTTTTATATGTGGTATCAGAGCAAGTAGTTTTTTAATTGATAATAATTGGTAAATGATGTTTAGAATTATGATATTTTGATTAATTATTAGATTAATGTCTAATAGTGATTTCAATTATGAATTTATGAAGATGAGTATGATGGTTTCCATTAAATTGGTTAAATCTATTAATCGTAAACTTCAATAACATTTTCGTATTATAAATTGATTGATGTTGTAATGATGATCACGCTTCTCAAGTGTGAGTTCTGCAAGATGTAATATTTTCTCTTTAATGTGGTAATCCTTTCCTGAATGATTATGTAGGCATGGAAATTATTTGATATTTATGGCATTGAGTAATTGACTATGTGTTAATTTTGAGCATAATAATTTAACGGGAAAATTGCGTTTGAATAACTTGAAATATGTCATTGTATTCTACGCAATAAGAGCTTTCTAACGGTATATTATATGCTCAAAATGGATTAAATGTGAATGAGAAATTACATACCGGCACGTTATGTGCGACACGAATGCCAGACTGAGTCGGGTTATTGCGGGCCAAGCCTATTTATCGCTGCCCATAACTTTTCTATCCAGCTAATATCACATCAGTTTGCACATAAACTGATTGGTTTAATTCTCAACTAAAATTTCTTTAATTTTCTTAACGTTGAAAGGGATTTAAATTGCTTTAATTGGCTTTGATTTCTTAACGTTGAGAATGATTAAATATGTGGCAGTTTTAATGTTTTAATCCCCTTAATGGCCATTTATGTTAATTAATGTCCTTTTCTAGTAAGCTTGCCTATAAATTGAAGGGATAAATACTATTTCAGCATTAGGTTTCGGTCATAAATACTATTTTACCATCGTATTTTCGCGGACGTGCTAAAAAGCATGAACGTCGTTAACTTTAACGTCTTACCGTTGAAAAAATTACAGAATGACCCCTCAAGTTGATTTGGATTTTTATTTTTACCATTTTTGCAATTTTGGTACTCAATTTCATTGCACTTTGAATTTTTTGCCAACAACACCATTTTAACACTTAATAATTATCAAATCAGAATGTCAAAATTCAATAAAAATTCTTAATTTGATAAAATAAAAATAAAATATCACTGTTATTATTTTAAACCTTTTTTTCTTAGTGACTTTTTTAGTAACTAAAAATTGTTGCTGATTTTTCTTGTAAACATTAAAATAAAAAATTTACAATTTTATCCCTATATTATCAAATAATCTACATTTTTCCTTATATTTTTTAAAATAAATTTTTTTGTCCCCGTATTTTCATTCCGACAAAAAAATTCACTACATACATCACTCAAACTAGTTTTCAACTACAAAAATAACTACCATATACACCAAAATGAAGCTTTTAACATGATAAATCCAGTTATGGCCTTGGTTTTAGCATCAAAACACCATAAGACCTTGAAAAAATCAATTGAAATTTTCGGATCTTTTGATCCAACCCAAGACCCTTTTTTTTTAATTAATTGTCAAATTATAATTTAGTACCTATTAATTTAAAAAGTAATTAATTAATTAAATTCATTTAACTAAAGGGTAATAATGTTAATTAACAGAATATTGGTAAGTATTTAATAGAAGTATAAAAATATAGGGCGGAATTCAAATATAAAGACAAAAAAGTTTCCACAACAGGAGATTGGTTACCACTTTATTTAATAAATATTTTTTAAAATTTACATTGTTTATGTATGTTTCAAAATTTATATTGTTTAGAATAAAATATTTAAAATAATAATAGTAATATTTTATTTTTATTTTATTAAATTAAGAATTTTTAGTGTAATTTAGGTCTTTATTAATATTAATATATTTTTATATTATACTAGTGAATTTTTATATTATGATTTGACAATTATTAAGTGTGAAAGTGGTGTTGTTGGTAAAAAATTCAAAGTGAAATGAAATTAAGTACCAAAATTGTAAAAAGGGTAAAAATGAAAATTCAAATCAACTTGAGGGGCCATTCTGTAATTTTTTCAACGGTCAGACATTAAAGTTAACGACGCGGTGCTATATTAATATTTGTGGCCAAATAGTTCATGCTTTTTAGCACGTCCGCAAAAATACGATGGTAAAATAGTATTTATGACCAAAACCTAATGCTAAAATAGTATTTATCCTTAAATTGAACTAGAATTTGCTTCTCTCAATACTGTATACTCCAAGGTTTCATTCTAATTTCATAAGCAAAATACTTCCGTAAAATTATATTTTTTTGGTTTCATTCTAATTGCAGCGACGATTAATTAATTTAAATCATATACCCTCGCTTGAAATTGATAAAAACATTAATATGAAATTTGTATTTAGATAAAATTAACTAGATCTTCATTCAAAACATGTGGGGGGAAGCTATTTTGTCAGCTAATTACTTTTTAAATAAGGTACCCCACAACAAACAGGACAAGACCCTATATGAATTATAAAAAGTGTGGGGGTGTCTTGCGAAAGTATTGGACCCATTACCGAAGAGAATGAAGATTGGTCCAAAGACAGTGGATTGTATCTTCATTAGATATGCTGAACACAGTAATACGTATTAGTTTCTTGTACATGAATCTAAAAACAAAACCTGGAGATTCGTAAGAACATTATCATGGAATCGAAGGACACTTTGTTCTTTGAAAATATGTTTCCTTACATACTAAGAGAGCACAAAATGTTATGTACAACGGCAAGTCGAGACACATGTGTCGTTGTTATAACACCGTTAGACAATTAATCTCAACGGGAGTTATTACTGTTGAATTTATAGGTCAAAGGATAACAATGCGGATCCACTAACCAAAGGTTTAAATCGAGATCAGGTTGTTAAGGCATCGAAAGGAATGGGACTAAAGCCCATGAATATTTAAGGAGCTATGTGAAGAAAAACCTAACCTTGTTGACTGGAGATCCCAAAATCTTGGTTCAATGGAACAACCTAATTGCATAGACCTTATTAGCCACTATAGGGGT
>CATIWJ010362919.1:0-20339 GCA_949640765.1 Croton laevigatus | reverse complement strand
ATGGTACCTAAACTTCATTTTCTTGCATCTAAATAGCTGGACTTTGAAAGAATTCACAAAGAATTCATTTTAGCAGGTTACCAGGTTCCAACCGGTAAATTTGATGACGTGGCTTTTTCAATTTTACAAATCAAGACCTATTCTTCTCATCTCTCATCTCTTTAATCCAAATTGGGCCTATTTTAAATTTTTTTTACATTTTGAGGGACTTTTTCATAAATCCATAAACATAATACCCACCCACTTACCATTTCCCTTCCAAATCACCCCACCCCACCAGAACACCTACCACTTCCACCGATCCACCACAGCGCGGAATCATCAAAGCTCGACATTGGCCGGAACAAACCAGCTACAACAACTTACCGATCATCATACCCTTTCATCCCCACTCACCAATCGAATCCCTTCCTCTTCACCGTCACATTCATAAGCCCACGGCCACCAAAACACCTTCTGAAGCACTATTATCTTCGACCCAAACTGCACCAATATCTAGCCATGATTTCCATTCCACAAACACCTCCACCCAGCCTTGCCGGACAATCCACCAGCCAGAATCTCCTTCAGCCATCGTCAAAAATCCAAACCCAGCAACTCAATTGATACTGCTGTTCCAATCGAAGTCCAATTCCATCTCTCCAATTTCACCAGTTCTGATTTTCTTCTGGTAGTCCAAAAGCAATTTCTTTTGTTAATCCAAAATCAATGTCAAGCTTTATTACTAATGGAACAGAGGTGATGTCGGGTCCAAGAGCGTGGTTTCCAACTGGAAGCAAAAGTTTTGCGATTTGGAACTAGTATTTACGATTTGGGTTCTGTGATTAAAGGTTAGGGCAGGTGCTTTGATAACGGTTTGATGCTCTATTTTACTTTATTGTGATTGTAGATTGATTGGTTAATTATCCTTTACTGGTTTTTATTTGTTGTGGAGATTTTTATTTGTTGGAATTGATATATTGGTTGCTTTACTATATGATTCTTTGATTGTTGATTTTGGTTTTACTGTAGAAGAAGAAATAAGTTTGTTCATAGGAAAGGGATTCAGTTGATGATGTTGATGGTGCAGTAGTAGTGACGATAACCATTTTTGTGAATTTGAGAAGCCATATGAATGTTCTTATTTGTGAATTTAGTTTTGCTCGTCGGTAACTTCACGATTTCCAGCTCTCGCCGCCATCTGAGGAAACAATTGTTGGATTTATGAAAAAGTCCCTCAAAATGTTAAAAAATTTTGAAATAGGCCCAATTTAGACTAAAGAGATGAGACATGAGAAGAATATGTGTGGATCTGTAAAATTGAAAAAGACACGTCATCAAATTTACCGGTTGGAACCTGGTAACCTGCTATAATGAATTCTTTGTGAATTTTTTCAAAGTCCAGCTATTTAGATGCAAGAAAATGAAGTTTAGGTACCATCATGAAATACCCCCCAAAATTCAAGTACCATCGATGAAAATTACCCCCTTTAGTTTTGAGCGATTGGAAGGAAAATATTTGTAAATGAAATCCATATGTGTTGGGATTTGAATTGTTTTTTCATACTTAAATATTAAAGGAAATTTCTCTATATAAATCAATTAATGGAACATCCGACATGAAAATATAAGTAAATCAAATGGAGTAAAACTTAGCAAGGAAATTATAATTTTCCTTGATTTTACTAGTTAGTATTACTATGATAGAGTAAACTACATTGTTTTATACTCTTGTTTAAGGTTGAGTAGTCCTAATTTTGGGTCGATTTTTGTTAGAAACTTGAATCAAAATCAATATGTTGGTTCCTTTAAAATTTGGAATCATTAGGATTGAGTTTCGATCTGCTTATAGTTTAGTTCTCCTTGCTCGATTCGGTTTAAAGTATGATTTTGGAGAACCAAAGTTTTTTTATATTAAAAAAAATTTACATAAAATCTAACCATTTCTAGTGGTCCCTAGCCACTCAAACTAAGTTAATTTATTTTTTTAACATATAGTTAGGATTCGAGAGCAAAATCTAACCATTTCTAGTGGTCCCTAGCCACTCAAACTAAGTTAATAAATATTGAGAAACATGTTTGACATATTTAAAAAAAAAAAAAGGTTAAAACATGGGTAAAAGAAAAAGGAAATAGAACATATTAAATATTAAAAAATAACTACTACTATTAAAGTTTGCAATTTTGCTTCCTCGTGAGTGCATAAACTGGAAAAAAAAAAGTACATTAAAAAAATATGTGAAGTAGAGAGATGATGTTAGAGGAGACGAAGATGGGGTAGGTTTTTTGATATTTCTTCGTGAATTAGAATCAGAGAATAGAGCAAAATTAAAAGATGGTTGTTGGTTCAATTTTCAACGCTCCAGATATCAGGAGAGAGTTTGAGGAAGCAGGCATCAGCCTCCACTTCATCCCCTTCATTTGGAAGTATGATATTTAGCCAAATTATAGTTATGTAGCCATAATGTTTATGCTTTATATGACTTAGAGCTAATAAGATTTTACTTTTCTATTTTGCTTTGGGTGAATTATTAAGGTATGTAATTAAGAACCCTAATTGTCAATGGAATGAAATACCCAATTTGCCTTCAGCTGCATATCCACTGTTGCAATCAAAGTTCAGAACTTTCACTTCAACTCTTCACTCTGTTATTGAATCAAATGATGGGGTTACCACCAAACTTCTTATCAAGCTCCAGGTACGATTTATATTCTTCTCCCTTTTGTGGGTTCAATAAACAACATCCAATATTACCAACAATATAATGTATTCACTTTTTTTTTTTCTCTTTTTATAATTTATTTAGTTTACTGATATCACATTGTTATGGTCTTTAAGAGGGAATGCAGAAACGCAATTCAATTTTTGGATTTATATCAATGGCATGGATGTTACTCTTGTGCACAATAATGCATATCAATCCGTATTTTCTGTTAGATTTTCCTTGCTTACATACCCCATCTTAGGCATTTTATGTGTTGTTATATGTTATGGAATGCCATAAGAAGCCTTATTGGCTTAACAATCACAATTTGGTCTCCCTTTTTGTCCTTTTTTTCCTGTTTGAGGCATCGGTCTTTTTAATCGTATATCAACTGCCTTTTTAATCGTATCTCAACTGCATGCTTCCTAAAGATATAACATTTTTCTTATGTTCCTGTATTGCATGCATGTGAGTCTGTTTAGTTTTTGCTCACTTGTGGTTTGATTTATAATTTTGATTAGAATGGAGCATTTGTGGAGGCTGTCATTATGAGGTATGACACCCGTTTAGGAAAATATGGTGGCCAACCACGCCCTGGCGGTCTTAGGTCAACTTTGTGTATTTCATCTCAGGTACGAACTCTGTTTTCTATAGCAAATATTTCTTGAAAGATAAATGTCCATTTGGCAATTAAATACATGTGGAACTTGAGTGAATTCTGATGGAATCTATATCATCCTATTTGAGTTCTAGTCAACTTATTGAGTAATATTTGAAGCTTGCCTGCTTGATGATGACACTTTCTGTTCCTGTTTTTACTATCTGCTTGTTAGTTTTGGCTTATGAACTCTAAAGCTTAGAGAGTTGATAGCTTTAATTTTTCCTTTTACTGATATAGGTTGGTTGTAAAATGGGTTGCAAGTTTTGTGCAACTGGAAGCATGGGGTTCAAAAACAACCTATCAGCAGGAGAAATTGTTGAACAATTAGTTCATGCTTCTTATTTGTCTCAAATCCGGAATGTTGTTTTCATGGTAATTTTTTTTTTTTTAAGTTTTCATGGTAATTTTTTTATTTTTTTACTTTCTCTGACCAAATTTTCTTGCATAAGGCTGCATTCTTGATTCTAAATGTCAAATGAAGAAATTCTTAATTGTCGTTCTAAACTGAAGCTTATTATCCTTGTTAGTTTTGGTAATTTGATATGATCTGCTACTTGTATCATTGAGCTGGTATATAGAGGATTATTTATTTGTGCCATTCTACCATGAATTTGTTATATATAGCATATATGACTATTGACCTTAAGAGTAGATATGAAATTAAAGGAATATCAAGGATCACCAAGTGGTCTATGTTGAATACTTAAGTTGGCTGGAATATTCACTGTTGGCTCTTGAGAGAGAAATTTTGTTACTTCGGTGGTGACCTAACAAAATTTGGAATGCTGGAAATTCCCATATTGCCCTTCCTTCAAAATCTTACCCCCGAACACCACTGGCACTCCCCCCTCAACTTAAAATGTGTGTTTTTCCTCCAATCCTTCCATTGGTCTAAATGCAGTTGAAAATGTTGCATGTGTTGATTTCACTCTTTTGGTCAGGGAATGGGAGAACCACTAAATAATTATTCTGCACTGGTGGAAGCAGTTCGCGTCATGATGGGATCTCCATTTCAGCTGTCACCAAAGAGAATTACTGTGTCAACGGTTTGTGCATCTGCTTTGTGAATTCTTCTTTATCATTTTAGTTTTTTATCATCTCTTATTTTATATTTAGAGTTCTTTATTGATGTTGATTATTTTATGGAACTTGGTGTGGCCTCACATATTCCTGTCCTTTTACACTTCTAATAAGATTTGAATCAGCCCCTTGATGCCTTTTTTTTGAGGGTTGTTCTTTCCATATTTTTAAGAAACCGTGTTAGTATTTAAAAATTTGATATCACCTGTACACCAGGCTATCTTTCAAGTTATGAAATGGATTTAGCACTTACATTGCCCCAAGTGATTTAGATAAATGGTGAATTCAGTCTTTCTCTTATATTCTTGTTGGATAATTATCATTTGCAATTGCTATTGAGTTAGTGGTTAAGCTTTTATAATGTGCACGAGTGCATATGCCTACACAACCCAACATTTTTAGAGCGAGATGGCATGCATCATGTTGTCCACACCCATTTCATAATCATGCATGTTTGTTTAGGAGTCATATTCACTTCCTTCCCATTATCAAAAAATGTCACTAAGGGAATACTGAAAAGGTTAGCAATTGAAAATTGAATTGTCAATGTAGGAAATAAGTATTGTTTGAATTTAATGCTATGTAGGTCGGGGTCATCCATGCCATTAACAAGATTCAAAAAGATCTTCCTGGTTTGAACTTGGCAGTATCGTTGCATGCGCCAGTGCAGGATATCCGCTGCCATATAATGCCAGCAGCTCGGGCTTTTCCCTTGGAAAAACTTATGGATGCTTTACAAGTGTATCAAAAAAATAGGTAAAACTTACCCATTTATGTTTCTGCAGATAATGATCTGAACTTGCATTTACTCTTTACATTTTGTCATATTTTTCTGTCATATTTTTCAGTCAGCAAAAAATATTTATCGAGTACATAATGCTTGATGGAGTAAATGATGAAGAGCAACATGCCCACCAGCTTGGCAAATTGCTTGAGACATTTGAAGTGGTGAGCCATAGAATTTAAGTTTGAGCATGTGCAGAGTGTATTATGTAATAGCACTTTGTTGAAATCTCTCTTCAGCAACTAAAGAAAGATAATTCAGTACATTTGACGCACTTCACACATCTGGTGCAGGTTGTAAATTTGATACCTTTTAATCCAATTGGTAGTTTGAGTCAATTCAATACCAGTAGTGAGGAGAAAGTATCAAGATTCCAGATCATTCTCCGAGGTGTTTATAACATTCGAACAACTGTTCGTAAACAAATGGGTCAGGACATAAGCGGTGCCTGTGGTCAGCTTGTTGTCAACTTACCTACTAGGTCGGCTGAGGGGAGAGATATACTCACTGACATCGAAGATCTTCGTCTTTGATATATGTAAACTAGTCGTAGTTACTTGGCGCTCTTCTCTTCCCTTCCCTTTTTTTTAATATTTTATTTTGCGAATACAAGATTTTGTAGCTGTTAGCATTGTTTAGGCGTTTCAATTCAAGGAATTTTTTTCTAGGTTCTGTTTATCATACGACTTAAAAATTACATTTATGGCATAAGCCATGACTGTAAGAGATTTTTGGTTTAGATGAAATACAAACCAAAAGTTGGTACAGATAAAGAAAGAGTAGCCAATTCAACAATGGTCCATAAAAAAAAAACTTAACTAAGAACAAAATAAAAAATGCATCAGAAGAGCCAAAAGATCACTAATGGATTACAAAATAACAAATATGTTTCCCTGGTGCTAATTGCACACATGCATGTCAAGAACTCCATCCTTTGCAGCTATGAGGCCAAGAGTTCAACTTTTGCAATATGATCCACTTCATTCATTAAAGTTCAACTCCTATCAGCCTCATCATACAGATCGTGTTTCCATTTCTCTACTTGGGTGCCATTTGTGCGATAACCTTGCCTTTTGCTAAATCTCTCTTCCCCTGTAACTACTGCCTCTACCACCAGTGCAGCCGTATCTTTCCCTTGAAAAGAGACCACCGCTTGGTGGTGCTTTCTTGTAACCTAATACTGGCCTTTCAGATCTCTCAGGATAACGGGGATTGTGGTCACTTTCCTCCCTTTCATTTACAGATGGGATGATCAGAAAGACCAGTATTAGCACTGGTGTTTTCTTCTCCTGAAATGCAGGTCTTTTCCTTGCAGGGAGAGCTGGTTCAGCCTCCATTTTGAATAAACCATCATGGCGTCAATGTCAAGCATTGTCATCCCCTTTAGTTTTTCATTTGTTATCTCTTCGCTGTGAATCATATAAGTTGATGACTTAACTGCTGCTCTTTCATTTCTGTCATCCTTTGAATCCCTCCATTTGCTGTCTTTAAAAGAATGGAACACCATCTTAGACGTGAAATATGAGTGAGGCTTCCATCCAAAGGAAAATATGGTAGTGAGTCATATACATTAAAATATGACATTTAAAGCTACTGTTTGACAAAGCAAAAGAGAAACTGAAATGCAACTCCTAAATAAAGAGATGCAGACCATGGGCATCTGGATTCCATAAATGCTCATTTGTTGCAAAACTTTATGATAGACGATGATTTCTTTTTTGCATTATACAAGTTTCAAACAGAGGATACAAGCATAAAAGCCAGTACAAATCATTTATCCACAAAAATCACTATGTATAACATGATTCAAATACAAAATCTGACCGATGCAGAAAAAAAAGAGAAAAAAATAGACAAATGAAAATAGAAATAAACCAAAAATGCAAGTTATATTGAGCTTACCCGTAGCCGCTCTCCTACCAAAGCTTCAACCAACTAGCCCGGCATTACCACGCTCATCGTGCTGTTAGAAGGCATGCACAGGCAAGCGTAATTGTTATATGCAGGGAGGCTTAGAAGTCATGGGCCAGACAGCAATTCCTCTACATCAACCCAGAAAAAACAAAAAAAAAAAAAAAATGTTTGCATACACCTAATGAAAACCCAGTGAATTAAAATCCAGATAAAAACTGCTGATTTTCTAGTCCAAATCATCAATCTGGAGCTTGAAAACTATTCAACCTATTATTTGGCCTCACATGTGAAAAGATGCACCCAGATCACAGCTGACTATAGGTCTACACCGAGAGAGCGTAAACACATACCTCAGTCATTATCCACTCATTTGAAGGAATTCATGAAACACGACGAGCTTCCAAATTCTATTAAGAACAAGACTACCGAAATATCAATGGTGCATTTTGATCACATGTTGCAGTTAAATTTCTCTATCTTGAGCAGTTGCCTACCTCAATATATCTATATGTTCATCCATTTTGTTATTTTAGAAGTAAAAAGAAGTACATCAATTTGGGCAGATGACAAAAATCCATTAAAAGGTGAGAGAATCCATGAATAAAATTTCTCATTGTGAGAACTTTTTTATTTTCATATATTTACCAAGCATGGATTTATTTTCAATAATGAAATTTGGCTCAAAGAAAAAAATAATTCAAAAGAAAATAGTTCTCAATCAAAAATTTGAAAAGGCAAAAGTTTGAAACAATGCTGCCCCATTAAAATCATTTCTGAAATGGCAGCCAACAAGAAATAAAGCAAAAACCAGTTGAATATGAAAGCAATGCAGAAGATGATAGAAATAATCTCATGCCTGCAAGGTTAATGAAATGGCTATTATTTAAGACCCAAACCAAGAATGTCATAATCTTTTGTAGCCTACTTCCTCTAATATTATGCTAGTTCTCACCTCCTAGTAAAAATATGAGGTCAATATTGTTCATCTTCGACTTATCTATTCTCAATCTGTCTTTCTCAGACTGCTCCTCAACAAAGGTATTGGACAGCAAATGTCAAACACTCAACTTTACTGATCAGGACTTTGGTCTACATGGAAGCCCAAAAAGAAAAAATTATATAGAACCAAAATGTATGGAAGATTTTAAGTCCACAAACATGCCTTTGTAGGATAGCACTGCAACTGAGCAATAAGGGCCCTTGCCTTAAAATCCCATAGAAATATAAATTAGCACCCCACCCACCCACCCACCAAAAAAAGAGAGGGAGAAACATATCATAGATTATAAAATGATATAATATGTTCTGTTAAAAAAAGATTATGAGGCATAGGTATTTGTGATATGCAAAAAAAGATTATGAGGCATAGGTATTTGTGACATGTATGTATCAGAATAATTGAAAGCAATGAAACTCATTAATGATGAAACCTGAAAATTGGATCAAGATCGAGGCACGTCAGTAGGATCAGAAAAATGTTTGCTTCCTTCATGATGACCATTTGGTTTCTTTTCAAATTCTTCACCTATAGCAACAGAGTCTGACGTCAGATCAGGATCTGATGGAGCCTACAGAGGTAATGCATCTTGCAGCTTGAGGCGATGCTTTTGGTCCCAAGTCGTATGATCTTCAAGATCTAAGTTAGCATTGCTAGCAACCCTCTCTGTCTCTGATTTTCCCTCCCTCCTAAATTTCATTGGACTACAAACAAATGATGAAAAGACTCAGAGCATGTTGTAAATCAAATTTACAATGTCATTGCATGTAACAAAATGCAAAACAAGTGCAACCTTGATTGGCAATAGCAAACCAATCATAAACTTGGATTTCATTTAATAAAACATTTAATGCTAAGTTTAAGTACACAAAGCATAAATGCAACTCGGTCATTTTCCACAAAAGATCGAAAAATACAACATACCTAAGTACAACCCGTAATCGCAATCATGTCAAGATCAAATTCTTGTCTTCCCAAACACCAAAAGAGGAGGGAGATAATAATGCTAAAAATACAAAAAATGGAGATAATCTAATCCCAAGCGCTGAAAACAAGCGATGCGAGTTACCTCTGGCTAACAAAAGAATAATACTTGACATTTCAGGATTGTTATTAACAAAGATTACAATATATCAAATGTCATAGCACAAAAACTATAAACAATAGATACCTGGGTTCTTTGTCGAATCCCCTTATTATCTGAATGTTTGGGTGTACCCCCAGGGCACATTGACTCTTTCTATGAGGTACAGCTCCATCAAAAGCAACAAGATATTGTCCAGGTGAGAATGAAACTGTCAGCAATAGTATCTCATTATTGCAGAGGAATTTGCATAGGTGAAGTCTATTGTACCTGACATTGTGGTATACCTTCATTATCCATTGAAAAGCATGGCAGCCAGAAGCCATGAAGGTCGTAATTTGTGCGCTTAAGGCTCTGACCTTGAGTTATAAGTCACATGTGTTTTGAATGGAGACCTTGTTTTCTGCATCATGTTATTGTTTAAGGATCTTAACTCCTACACTGCTATGTCTTATGATTTAAGATTCAAATCACATTTTATTATGCTGTCTCTACTACAACTAGTTAGGTTAAGCCAACATCAAGAGAAGTAGCTTATTTGAGGTGTGAGTAGTCAATCTAAGAAAACATATTTTTCTAGCTCACCATGAAATTAATACCTCCATTTCAGTAATAAATCCTAACCCACCTTCTATGTTATATGTGCAGGCCCCTGCATACAGCATAGCCAGAGGAACGGACTGACTCAAGTGCTGCTTGATGCTGAGGAATCAAATTCAATCTGTTTGCACTTAAAGCAGTCCAAAATGACGATATCAAATTATTTCCCCAAATAACATTACTACCCTTAACATATCATGACAAGCCGTACAGATTTCATAAAGAAAATTAGACAGTAGAATCAAAACGTGAGCAGAAAAATGAACTGTATTTAGAAATACAATATCTACACTTGAATTAATCTTGTACCTAATGATTACAAGTGAACATTAATATATGTATGCAATAATATTATCATCTGAAAAAGATATTGTACAATAGTATAGGGCAGTTCCTTCTCTTGTCAACCAGCTGGGTGCCTGGGCTTAAACAAGTGCGATGAAAAAAAAAACTCCTGTTTGGAAATTCTCAGTTGTAAGGTGCAAGACTATACAGACCACACATAATTAATTTCAATCCTCAATTTCAGCTTTGGCACCGTTAGAATTACAAGATAAACAGTTTAAGTTATTGGTCTTGAGGTTTGAATCTGGTGCACCATTTTACAAGAAGCTTCTCAATATCAGCATCCATTCTAGTTCCTACGCCTCCCCAGACCAACATATGAGCAAGGTCTCCCATCGTTGAACCAGTCACTTCATGCACAGCATTGAACCCAATTCTTCTGTAAAACCTAACAAGCTAGTAAATGAAGAAATCAGATGAGATTTTGTTGATTAAGCAGCAACAACCTATAATTATAATTTTTTCCATACTTTGTTATGCATTCAGGTCCCTGTTATATATTGAGCCAAAGCTCTTTGGTCTGTCTATAGAATGCAGAAACTACCAAATATCAATTTCTAACAACAAATATTAATATATCTTCACTCTGTTCTGGTAATTCTATGTTATTTTTTTCAGTGACAAGGTAAGATTTCTAGTGACATTCTCTGGTTCTCCCACACTTATACTGCTGCAAGTAGCCAAATATTAAAATAAATTTACTCTCTTTTTCGTCCATTAAAACTCAGAGGCATCATCAAAACCAGATAACAGAGATGCTAAAGGAAGAGAACTCTTTGAATTTGCAAAAATAATGAGAATTCAAACATATACACATGGCATATTCAAATTAAGAAAAGAAAAAGAAAAAGAAAAAGAAGCAACAGGGAGAGAAAGAAGGAACCTTAGAATGGTAAAGATCAGAGTCATTAATAGCAAGCAGCTCAGCAATCCTACACCCACAATCATATCCATATCTAATAGCAACAGCTCCAATAAATAATCCAATACCAAAAATTGATTTCTCCATACCAACTGTCTCTTTTCTCAACCTAATTGAGTCCAAGTGAAGAATTTTGCCTTTTAACCAAACTCTAATTATTCCCTCAGCTCTACCAAGCTCATTTTGGGTTTCGAGACTTTTGGCTGTGATTCTAAAGAAGGGTCCTAATGTTTTTAGCTGGAGATCAAGGTTTTGAGCTTTTGAGGAAGCTAAAATGTCAGCCATTGATGGTATAGCTATATCTTTGATACTACTGTCACCGGTTTTATATCGAATGGTGTAGTCCTTGAGAGAATTCAAAGGGGCTGTTGCTACTATTCTTCGATTTGGTAAACAGACTTTGGAGGTAGAAGTTATAGATGTCGCTGCCGTTATCATTTTAGCAGCTCAAATTTGCAGAGTAACACCCTGTTTGGATGGAGGGGAGGTTATTTGAAGGGTTGAGAGTGCAAGTAGTTTAACGTAATATTGATGGGTTATTTGTGCAGCATGATGTATTTTGGATTTAATGACAGCTGTTAATATTCCCAATAATGATATCACTATTATATTCTATGTAAACAAGTAGAAGTGTTAAGTTATTAAAACGGTGTCGTTATTGTACCAATAATAAAAAATAAAATTACTATAAAATTATAAGCATCATCAACAACAGAAGCTTGGAAAAGAAATCGAAAAAGAAGGAAAATTCATTTAGGTGAAGAACTAAAGCTTGGACGAGAGAACTTGAATTCAGAAGATTCTGAAGGCCTGAGGTATTTCCCTAACTCGATTTCTTGTTTGAAATAGCTTTAAAATCATCTTTTGATTTAAGAAACCCCAGAAAACCCGATTCAACATTTGTTTCCGTCATTCAATTTCTGAGTATTTTTGTTGAGCTCATTGTTGATTTTCCTGAAAATTGTTTATGAAATGTTCTTGTAATTGATGATTATCGGCTGCATTTTCTGGGTTCTTGTCTTTTTATTTTCTATTTGAGTTGGTGAGGAGATTATTGGAATATGATGATGTTGTCTAGATCAGAGTTAAGGTTTGTGGTTAATGTCTTTAAACTATTTTAGTCTTGAAGTTCCTAGGTTCTATCTTTAATTATGAAATTTGCTCTAAATTCAAGTCCCTGTCTTCACAAAGTTTTCTAGAATAATACTTGAATTTGTAATCGATGCAAATGAGCTCAACCTTTTCTTTTAATCTTGCAATTCTCATTTTCTTGTTTTTGTTTGTGTTTCAATTTTAAAATTGATATGCTTAGTAGGTTTTGTCTGGTCACTTTCGAAACTTTGCATTTTGTATTACAAGAGCTGATTTTGAAACCAACCAAGACTTAAAACCAAGCTTGACCGACCAACAATACTCTTTGGCATTTGGATCTGAAAATTGGTCTTCTTGCTATATCAGTCTATTTCTTAGAGTGATAATCAACTGCCCATAATCGGGGTTCAAGCAAGAAATTCAAAGAATGGCAATTGTCGCAGTTCACCAGTTTGCCCAGGCAATTACTTGCCACGCTTGGAGTCCTGATAAATCTAGTAAGTGTAATTACGTTGAATTCTGTTTGGTATTAGAGGAAAAATAGCCCCTTTTTTTTCGGATATTGTAATATTACCAATTGTTCGATGAGGATTTTGTAATTTTTGAACATTCTCTGTGTTGTTGATATTTATTGTCAATCTACAGTGATTGCTCTTTGTCCCAATAATAATGAAGTTCACATTTTCAAATCTTCCCAAGATAATAAGTGGGAGAGGGTACACGTCCTTCAAAAGGTACATTTTCTTTTTCAATGTATTGATTTTTTTTATCTTCGTATATGGTAACTGATAATGAATTTGACCATTTGAACACTGTTGTGTCCCTTGTTTTTAGTTTCTCTTCCTGTTATTTAAATTAACGGTGTAGTAGCTTGATAATCTGAATGTACTACTGTGTTGTGTGATTGTTTTTTTTTTGTAACATTTGGATCTGTCTGTGGCAGTATTCTTTAACCTCTTGTTAATTTGTTTCAGTTAGATGAATTTTTTCCTTTAGTTTTTTCATACCTTCTTGATTCTCATATAAGTATATTATTCCTTGCCTCCATATTTCAACACTTTTTTTTTTAGCTTCTATTATGTATTTTTGTCAAGTTGTTGAGACTTGGTGTTTATTTTGCTTTTGCTCTCTATACAAGTGACTCTTGCAACTTTATGATATTCATCTTTTGTCTCAGCATGATCAAATTATCTCTGGGATAGATTGGAGTGCAAGATCAAATAGAATTGTTACTGCATCTCATGATCGAAATTCGTGAGTGATTGCCAGATCTCATTATAAAAATAAAGCATATCAGTATTCTGAATTCTTTTTCCATTTGTGCTTCACTTCTATTACTTTTGCTTATGCAATTTCCCATGACATGATATGCATTAATTTCTCAACATCTCTTTCTCTTACTATGTTATTCTTCTTGCTTATTAAATACTTTGTTACCTTTCAAGATATGTCTGGAATCAAGAAGGAGGGGAATGGGTACCAACCCTTGTTATTCTTAGGCTAAACCGTGCTGCACTTTGTGTTCAATGGAGTCCAAAAGGTACCAATATAGAACAAGTTCTCTAATTTTGATTTTTGATTTGCCTCGCACAATGAAGTAACATCTTTCTATGACTGTCATTCTACACATGAATAATCGATAACCTTTTATGAACAATTGTCGGTACTTAATGTAATCACTGATGTAGCTTAGTGGCTTTTGAAATGAAGCCCAAAATTCATGGTTTCGGATATATATATATATAAAATTGATCTGTTTTTTGTGTTGAGTCTTTCCCACTAATGATTCTAAGATTTTATTGGATTGCACTTTGTGGGTCCTTCTGTCAAAGCATGTGCTTGGGGATGTGAGTTTAATTGCTATTTGCAATTGTTTTGTATAATAAATAGGAGATTGTTATGGACCCTGGAGTAGGATCACATCATGTGTCTATTATAGATAGCCACTGTTATTACTATTATACTATAGATAGTAGATAACACAAGCTTGAAAGATAAATCAGCTCAAAGGGAGACTGAAACCTCATACGAGAGAATATCCCATCCCAAAACTCATTGGAGAGAGTTTCCACCTCAAGACTCATTAGAGAGCCTCTACATCTCTAATTTGATAGAAATTTTGACTTAGGGTTTTATTATTTAATTGTCCCCTTAAATAGTACTAGAATTGTTACATAATTAGGAAACCTATACTAATAAAGAAACTAGCTAACTAAAAGGAATTCTGCACTAATAAGGAAAATAGCGAACTAAAAGGAATCCTACACTAATTAGGAACATTTAGCCTACATCCATAACATTACTCTCCTCCCACCGAATTTATCCTCCCGGTCCAAGATTACACATGAATTTATCCTTCTGGATCAAAATTACAGCACAATACCTTGGCTTGTTTTTATACTTTCAGATTGCTTGATTTTCCTTTCAAAAGGTGTAGAAGCGCTTGTACAATAGCTTGTGGTTGTGTGAGGATCACAGGGCGATTGACAAGGAAATCTGGTTCTGATGACTTTGATATCCCTTGGCCTTTCGAATTCTTGTTTCTAAGTAATTTGAAAGATAACTTGGTTCAAAGAGAGATTGGAACCTTGGACCTCGTTAGAGGAGAGGCCCAAATTTCTGTATTTTTGATAAATTTTGACTTAATTTATAAATAGACAAGGCTCCTTACGTAGATAGATAGAAGTCCTAAATTGTAGGTTTCCTAAATAAAAAAAATAACTTCCTAAGCAGAAGTAAATACCTAAATAGTAGATTTATTACCCTAACATTAGTTTTATTTGAATTACCAACTAACCAACATATGGGCCTAATCTAAATCCACATTATATGGATATCATGAATGTTAACATTCAATTGTAAGTATACTTTTTAGAAATTCTCAAAAGTGGTTATATCACTTATAACACCTTGAAAGATAATAGCACAAAGATGATTAAAAGAAAAAATCTTTAAGTAGCGAGTTTTCAATGGTATCGGTTGGTTGTATTCATTTGAGGAAGACTATAGAAATTTTGCATATCTTTCATAATTTCATGGCTACTTATTTTCTACTATAATCTTGAGGCAAATGTATGTTCTCTACACTGAACTCGTCTATATCTAGGTTGTACGAGTTGTCTTTTTTATAATTAGTTGTCATGTCAAATAATTGCTACAATTTTGGCTTTGTTTTTCTTGTTTATAAAGGACTGGTGTTATTTTGGAACTATTTGAATTAATAGATTTCTTCTTGCAACTTTGATTGCAAGAGTAGAACGCTTTCAAGCATGATTTATTTATTTATTTAGTTGTATGTTCTCTATGCTCAGAGAACAAGTTTGCTGTTGGAAGTGGGGCCAAAACTGTTTGCATATGCTACTATGAGCATGACAATAACTGGTAATCCTTTACACTCACAAGTTTCTCTCCTCATTTTGGTTTTTGTGTTTTGAATGTAACTATTTGTACAGTTGGTTGCATGATGTAGGAGCATCTTAGTTGTTTGGAAAATTTATTAAGCTTTTCATATTATTTTAGGTTTCTTTTAATTGTTTAGGAATGCTTTTCTTGCTTTGAGTCTACTTTTAGTTTCCTTATTTATTTAGGATTCTTATTTAGTAAATTCTAATTAGCACTCTTTTCTATGTAGTAATAAATATAAATGGGAATGCCGTAGGTTTTATGTTATGAATTCATAGGGTATCTTTATGATACCTATGTTTGTTCCAGTACATTCTTTCTAATCAAGACGCATTTGTTATAATCTATCAAACTTTGCCCTATTTGTTGAGTTTTAATTGCCCTAAACTCTTTCAAATTGCGTCAAGTAGTATTAGAGCCCATAAAAAGATCCTACAGATCTTTTTTGTTCTAATCCCTGTATGGTAGAAGCATAGTTCAAGGTAGAGGCATTCAACCCCATCAAAAGGAGTTGGCCAAGATGTGGAGAATGATTGAAGAATTGGCTCGGGCTACAAGCCTTGTGGCATTAGTAACCCGTGGAAGCCCGAATAGAGATTCTAGAAGTGGCCACAAACAACCTAAGATTTGTGAAGATCTTGAGGTTGAAGATGAAGTCATGGATATAAGCCTTTTAAATGAAACTGGAACCTTTAGAAAAGGCATGAGGTGGATGGCATGAGTGGTCGCTACATGACGATGTTAACTCTTTTCATAACACTGGAACTGTAAACCAAGCGATGTGAGGTGGAGTGGAAGATTTGTTCAATAAGTTTCATGGGTGAGATTGAGGATGAAGTTCAAGAAATTGATTTTTGAAGAACCAATTTATAAGGAGTATTATGATGAGGAAGAGAAAGAAATTGATGTGTTACAAATCAAAGGAGGAAGTACCTCTAAAATAAAAGAATAAGAATTTAACGTAGTTGGAGTTGTGGGAATAAAGGAAGTTTGTTCTTCAAACAAGTATTTACTAGTGGATATTATTAGCAACAAGTTGCCATAAGAGTTTTCAGCAACAAGAGATTTCTATCAATAAAATATGGTTGATTACTGTAAAGATGAGTGAAATAGAAGCTTTGCTTTACAGCTTTTACAAGATGATTTAATAAACGCTTCTAACAAGGTAGTCCTATTTCTTAATGCAATCGAATAACAAGAAATACTAAGATGATGGGATCATTTGAGGAGTCATATTCTTACGGTTATTAGTAAAGGATCGTGTCACAAGGCGATTCACAATCTCCTTCTTACGACCTATTTTGATAGATTAGTTCAAGCTCATCAAAGGGAACTTGAGAATCTTTTCGAGCTCTTCAAAGGGAACTTGAGAACCTTTGGAACTTGTTAGAGAGAGAGAACCAGATCTCTGTAATTTGATTGATAGAAATTGACTTAGGGTTTTATTATTTAGCTGTCCATTTAAATAGGACTAGACTTTTACATAAATAGGAAACTAGACTCCTTACATAATTAGGAAACCTACACTAACAAGGAAACTAGCTAAATAAAAGGAATCAAACCTCTAATAAGGAAATTAGCTAAAAAGGAATCCTGTGGTACTAGCTAACTAAAGGAATCTACGGTAATTAGGAACCTACGCACATAACACATGTTGTGTTTACTTTGCCCAATGTTAAGAAGAAGAGAATTTGGAAAGATATAAGAATTTGGGAAGACATTACTAGTGCAACAAGCTCTTACAGATGTAATAAAGCATATGTTGAATTTATTTGTAGAGATAAGGTTAAGAAGATTATTGGAAGAATTATCCATGCTGAGGTTTCAAGAAACATGTTACTTGCCAGGAGTCGAGTTTGGGAAATTTATTAAGCTTTGCTTGTTATTTTAGGATTCTTATTATTAATTAGGAAGTTCTTTTTTAGTTTCAGTTTTATTCTTTAATTAGGACTACTTTTTAATTTCCTTATTTATTTAGGATTCCTATTTAGTAAGTTATTCAAATTAGGAATCTTTTTTGTGTAGCAATAGAATTTGTGCTAGCTAATATAAATAAACCATCCATAGGTTCTATGTTAAGATTATTGTTATCTTTATGAAAGCTGTGTTTTGTTCCACTGCAATTTTTCCAATTTAGCCCTATTAAGCATTACAAAGCTAGTTTGTAAGTCTTGGTTCCGTAGAATTCAAAAGTCATGACATAACAAGGGAGTTTTCTGAATCTCATTGGTCACAGTTAGGGTCATTAGCCAGTGGACGAGTCTTCGAGTTCGTAAAATAACCTTTATAACCTTTTGCATTGATAAATAAACAATAGGATTTTAACCAAGCAAGGTAATTCTGTAACGATGGGTTCTCGTTGGAAGATACATAACTCAATGTTTCTTCCATCGTCAGTCATATCCATTCCCAAAAAAAAAATTGGCAGCAAGAAATCTGGAAAAAACCTTCAACAAACAAGCAAGGAGCAAACATGGGATGAAGCTTCAGTTTGGTGGACAAAATCGAAGCCAAAATAACTGAATAGAGAAGTGGATTTCGCATAATGGAAATGAGAATGCCGGTGCATGATCGTGAGAAAAGGTTACCGGAGATATGACATGCGCTGTTGTGTGGTACAGTTTCCAAAAGCCAACTTAGAGTCTAGATAACACTATTTTTGGAGCGAGATGATGATATCAAAGTTTTATTTGAGTAACTTCCAGTAATTGGTCAATGTTCTTGTTAGTTGTTTTAGTTTTCTAGGAGGATTTCTTGCCTTCCTCAATGAACTCATTTCTTTCTTTCTCAATGAAGTTTTTTTTTTATATATATATATGTTTCTGTGCGCATTATCAGACTCTCTAAAATTGTTTTCTGTTTTCATGCTTTGACTTTTGAGGAAAGTTTATTGTCATTTTGTTTTACCACAAGCTTTTAAAGTGGCATTAGTCTTGTTAATAGAAACTAACAAAAATTTTTGTTCATACTTCTTATCCTTAAGAGAATTTATTGAGTAAGAAATCCTCGTTTAGTTCATCTTTGCATTGCTAATTATGCACTTCTACAGGTGGGTCAGTAAGCTTATACGAAAACGACATGATTCCTCTGTCACAAGTGTTGCGTGGCACCCTAATAATGTAAGTATTTTGCTGCTCATATCTTTTTTGCAAAATTGCAGAAAAAGTTAGTTGCATCTCTATCAATTGTTGCGGATCCTTTGAGGGTTTGCTTTTGATCTCTTTAATCTCTGTTGCTGTATCGATTAAGCTTCTCTTGCTTTTAATTTTCTTTTAATAATGAACAAATGCTTAGCAATTAGAAGGGCTTGTTATATATACAACAACAACAACAACAAGCCTTAGTCCCAAACAAGTTGGGGTTGGCTGTATGGATCCTCCAACGGTTAACCTCTCCAAACATAATGAAAGCAATCATCACAAACCTTACGTACTTTCCATAACACATATTTTATGTCTTCTTTCAAGTCTGTTATGAATCAAATCCGCATCGATATCTAAGACTCATAAATCTCTAGATATTACCTCCTTCCAAATAGTCTTAGGTCTCCCTCGACTCCTCTTGGTCCCATCGACTATTAAGTTTTCACACTTACGAATTGCCATCAATCACACTGTGGTATTGGTTGTTTATCATGATTATGGAATATATGTATGCTTCAACGTAAAGAAGACCATGTAACACCATTATACATATGGAATATTTGTAACTAGTAATTTGAGAAGATTTATTACCCGTTAACCATTCACCCAATAGTTATAGAAGTGTGAGTTTTATCTTCAATGCAAGTGATAAGAACATGCTCATGCTTAATAATGTAAGTGGTATAATATTAAGTTCAATAACCGATGAAAATTTAATGTTTAGGACATTATGGCAATAAAATTGATTGTGATTTCAATTTTGTGAACTTAAGTTATATGTTAATACTTTATATTGAGTTACTTGACTATCGTATTGGGGTGTGTATGCTCACTATCATCCCAATTCCACCCTTTAATGTTTTTTCTTGTATTAACTTGCTATTTGTCATAATATAGATTCTGCTTGCAACAACATCTACTGATGGAAAATGCAGAGTTTTTTCCACCTTCATAAAAGGAGTCGATACGAAGTACGTTTAATGTGCTTGTTTTCAGAGTGTTGTAATTCTTGAATATCTTTTATTACCATGTTTTCTTCCCACTATGGAGTTAAGCTCATAATCTTTTTGTTACTCTTATGCCCATGACTAGGGAATCAAAAACAGGCTCTTCTTCAGATTCCAAATTTGGAGAGGTTTGATTTCATATCTTTTTCTTTCATTGGATAAACTGTTTTTCTCAGCTAAGTGATGTTTTATGATTGTCTTCCCATGCTAGGAATTTGGACACCCATATTTTAAGAATACTTGTATGAAATTAACTGTAATGTATACCAAATTTTGTTTTCATATTTGGATTGTTCAATGATCAAGCTAGATTTGCTAAACGATTCAGATTTAGGACATAGTACTTATCAGGGTCAATTTAGACCAGATAAAGGCTTTGTTTTTAAGTAGGAATGAGATGGGAACAGAAAGACAGTCAGTTATTAATAAGGATATCCCTTGTTTTGGAGTTTGATGGTTTTGGAAAGGATGTCAAGGACCCAGTTTGATAGGAATATTGGGCCAAGGCCTTATTAGTTTGTAGGCACAGAAAGAAGGGTGGAGAGCAAGAAAAGTAGGATGCCACCTCACCAAGTTAGTTAGGATAGTAGGATTATTATATATAGGGGAAGAATTGTAATAGGA